>SNQJ01S0007999.1:196540-229808 GCA_010110895.2 Picea sitchensis | reverse complement strand
GACATCATCTTCAGAAAAAAAGAGGAGAGTTGTTGTGAAAAGAGAAACTCATCTAAGGGAGGGTGTGATTGTCAAGAGACATAGATTATTATACGGTGGTCAGGCCTTAGAATAAGAAGAGTTCACTATGGAAGTGGTAGGCTCATTGGGATATTTTGCCGCAACAAACCGATACTAAGTTGGAAACCTAAAGGAACAATTGAAGAAGAAGGATCTACTGGTGAGCCATTTGCAAAGCCAAGTAAAGACTATGGAGCAGAGTGTCAAAATCAAGATGAATAAAGGTTTCGAGCAGGTTAGAGCCCATGAAAGACAGGAGATTCAACAACTTAAGATCAGCCTAGATGAGATGCATAAAAATTCACAGGCAAGCAGAGAGCTGACCATTCAACAAGAGGAGTTGGTCAAACAACTGCAAGCTAAATTAAACTTGACCAAGAATGCAACAGTGGATATATCAGATTTTCAAGCCCAAGCATTAGAAGCACTTAAGAAGCTGGGATCATCCCAACAAAACCTTTTGACTAAGATAGAAGGTATTCAAAACTATTATCAGTCGACAGAACAATATTTAAGTAATATTTGCATAAGGGAGAAAGAGGCCACTACAACTAGAGTGACATTTCAAGAGGTCATCTTATATTCATCAAAGGAGGAAGTATCTCATGTCACTATATTGTCCCTTTTAGAACAAACTAGAGGTGACATATTACTTAAAACCTGGGAGGCTAATATAGTTGAAAGTACCAAATTAGACAAGGAAGTGAAGAAATCTTGTGAAGAACCTTGTTCCTCACTTGGAAACGAATCACTGGGCATGGAAGTAGACAATATCTCTGAATCCTTGGTGAAAATTTATATTGTAAAACATGAACTCACTTCCAAGACAAGTATGGAAGAAGCCCGGGCCGAAATCCAATAGTTGAAACAAGTTGACCTTACTTAGATAAATAAATGGATAGTCAATCCCATTCTACGACTACAATATATAACTGTAGAATCCAGGAGGATGGAAGATAGGTTGCCTCACATAGAGAATAATTTATACACTTTTGAGGCAAATAATACAACAGATCCTTCCAGGCTGGTGGTACAGTTAGTGGGCAGATGCGTTCAGTGCGTTGAGCAAGGAAAATCCAGCACGTTTGGGAGCAAATGATACAAAGTGTGTACTCATTTTGCATGAGTAATGATTAGAGACCAGTTGTTTTCTAAGTTGGAGTACACGAAGAAGAAACGTCTCTACCAGCAGGCAAAGAGACAAAAACGATGCAAGTGAAACGTTTCAAATTTCAGATATTGTAATTTTAATTGTTTTTGAATTATGAAAATTTGAACCGCCTAGGGTTGAGGTCATTTTTTATAAATGCATAGTTTGAAGACTAAACAAAGGCTACTTCGTGCTGGATGTAATAAGGAAAAACTCTCCTTTTGTGAGAAATAATACAAGTGTAGACATGGATTCCGATTTTTGTGCAGTTTGAGTTATGTTCTCTTCTTGTATTCCATATTTCTTTTTTCCCTTATGTTATTCCTTGATAAGTGAGTGATTGCAACTTAGTACTACTACTACTATAGTCACATTTTATCAGTTTTTTGATAAGCAAGCATTCTTTCCTCTGTGTTTGTTGTAAGTAAATACAAGACATGTGAGCTACTTGGATTACTGTATCTCATATCCTTACAAGGGTGCATTCTTTTATTTCTTCTATTGTGAACAAGGTAAGATTCATCTTGCATTGATGCCTCATTTTGTTTAACAGTTCTGTAAGTTTCCTTCATATCACTTGATTTTATAAATCGACTCAGATGACAAATTACGACCTCTGTCCTGTTATGTCATTATTTTCATTTGAGGATAAATTCTTATATAACTAACGGAAGAAAAATCACCACTAAAAACATCCCTTTATATTTATGATTCCTTGACATCACTCTTTTGAGCCTTAAGGGTAATCTCAAGCAAAAAAACCTACCACTTGCAAGGAAAGGAAACCATGTGGTGGGATCAACTTAAGAAATAAAAACACCTTGATGAGAGGAAGGTCTCATGGATGAATTTTAAAGAGAAATATTTGTCTGAGAATTACTGTGAAATAAATATGAAATAGTTCTTTGAACTCAAGTTGGGAAGCAGGATGATGGATGAGTATGAGAAGAGGTTCTTTGAGTTTCTGAAGTATGTGGATTTCATAAAGGATGAGAAGGTAAAAATCCAAAGGTTTATAAGTGGGTTACCCTCTTTCTATAATCACAAGATACAATATGATAACCCTATAACTTTGGAAGAGGTTATAAGGAGAGAAAATAATATTTATGAGAAAAGTAGAGGGAGGCTCGTCTTCCAAAAGACTTGGAATGAAAGGATGAAGGGTAAGAAATAGCAATGGAAAAAGTGTTTTAAGACACCATTTTTCAAGAAAAAATATCAAGCAAATCATGAATAAAAATCATCCCAAAATGAGTAAAATACAACATTCTCATTTGGGAAAAGTCCAAGGAAACAACCTGTACAATGTTGGGGATGTGAGGGAAATCACTTATATAGGGACTASCCTCACAAAGGTGAAAGAATGAGAACTTTCCACAACATTCAGAGGGATGAAACAATTGAAGATATGGGAGGAAGCATGCCAAATATTTATGTAGCCTTGGACAACAAGCAAGYAGAGTATCGATCCCCCATAATTGAAGTGGAAGGTAATATTGATAACCAACCCATAGCAATTTTAATTGATTCTGGAGCTATCCATAGTTACATAAACTCTAATATTTTTGAAAGATTTAACTTGCACAGGAGTAATCATAATAAATCTTGGTTAGTTCAGTTACCCATAGGGGCTAAGAGAAATATCAATGATTTGGTTAAAGATTGTCCAATAGACATGAATGGACTCAACAAAAAGGTAGATGTGAACATCATACCACTGGGTTCATATGATTGTCTAATTGGGATGGATTGGTTGGACAAACACCATGTTGTACTAGATTGTTACAACAAGAAAACAACTTGTCTTGATGAGGATGAACAACAAGGCAAGATTCAAGGCATTCTGAGAGCTGTGGTTGTTAGAGAAATTTTAGCCATGCAACTTAAAAATATTTTCAGGAAAGGATGTCAAATTTTTGTATCCCATATGCAAGAGGCATCTAGAGATAAAGTGGCAAGTATTGAAGACCACCATATATTGAAATATTTTGAAGATGTTTTTGGGGAGATCCCAGGATTTCCACCAAAGAGAGACATTTATGTATCTATTGATTTGGTGCTAGGAGCTTCCCTAGTGTCCAAGACACCTTATAGAATGGGCACACCAGAATTGAAAGAGTTGCAGATGAAACTTGAAGAGTTGTTAAAGAAGGGGTATATACGCCCAAGTGTGTCACCTCGAGGAGCCTTGATTATTTTTGTAAAGAAGAAAGATGGAACCTTAAGGTTGTGTATTGATTTCAGGTAGCTGAATAAGGTCACAATAAAGAACACATATCCTTTTCTTAGGATTGATGATGTTTTTTATCAGCTGAAAGGTGCAAGAATATTTTCCAAGGTTGACTTGAGATTAGGCTATCATCAGGTGAAGATAAAAGAAGAGGACATCAACAAGACACCCTTCAATACAGGATATGGGAATTATGAATTTACAGTAGTGCCATTTGGGCTATCAAATTCCCTAGCTACTTTCATGTGCCTAATGAATGGAGTGTTCAGGGAGTACCTGAACAAGTTTGTGATATTTTTCCTGGATGATATTCTAATTTACTCTAAGATAAAAGAAGAGCATGAGAAGCATTTAAAAATGGTGTTGCAAGTTTTGAGAGAACATAATTTGTATTCCATGTTAAATAAGTGCATATTTTGTCAAAAGAAAATTCACTACTTGGGGCATATTATTTCAACATATGGGATAACAATTGATCCTAAGAAAATATACGCAATTAGACGATGGTAAAAGCCAAGAAATGTCACAGAGGTCATATCTCTCATGGGTCTTGCAGGTTATTACCGAATATTCATAAATGGGTTTTCAAATATTGCAAGCCCAATCACTTCATTGCAAAAGAAGGGAGTGAAGTTTGAATGAACTCCCAAATGTGAAGAAAGTTTTGAATAAATGAAATATATTTTGACTAGTGCACCTATCTCAAAGATTGCAAACCCAAATGAAGATTTTGTAGTCTCAACCGATGTATGCAAGGAAGTGCTTGGTGGAGTCCTCGGTGAAAAGGATCATGTGGTATGATATGCGTCCTAGAAATTAAAGGAGCATGAGAGGAATTGTGCTACACATGACTTGGAGTTAGAAACAATTATTCATGCATTAAAAATGTGGATACATTACCTTATGGGGAGAAGATTTTAGTTAAGAACATACCACTGTGGTTTGAAACATTTGTTTGGACAACCAAAATTAAATGCCAGGAAAACTAGATGGTTGGAATTTCTGAGTGAATATGACTTTGAAATGAAGCATATCAAAGGAAAGGAAAATCAAGTGGATAATGCACTTAGCAGAAGAGATCATAAAATTCACATTTCAACCATTAGCATGTTCAACATATATTTAAAAGACATAATTTTAAGGGTTGCAAATTTAGACCAACAATATGTAAAAATAAAAGAGACATTACAATGAGGCAATTTATAACAAAAAATTAATTATTATGAGTTGAAAGAAGATGGAATAATCATGTATAAAGAAAATATATATGTGCCCAATTTAGGAAAGATGAAAAATGTAGTGTTGATGGAAATGCACAATGTGCCATATGCTAGGCACCCAGGATATCATAAGACAATTACAATTGTAAGAAGCCAATACTTTTGGACATGAATGAAGAAAGAAGTGGCTAATTACATATTTAGGTGTCTAGAATGCCAAAAGGTGAAAACAAAGCATAGAGATACAACAGGGTTGCTATAGCCATTTCCCATAATGGGTATAAAGCCTCACTAAAAATGGAAGACTACATCCACTTAATGGAATTTTCTTACAATAATGGGTATAAAGCCTCATTAAAAATGAGTCCATTTGAAGCATTGTATGGTAGGAAGTGTAACACACCAATGCATTGGGATAAACTAGTAGACAAAGATATAATTGGGCCAAAACTATTAAATGAAACGAAAGAGAAGATGGTAAAGATTACGCATAATTTAAAGGCTACCCAAGATAAGCACAAAATTTATGCGGATAAGAAAAGCATTTTAAGATATTTTAAAGTGGGAGAACATGTTTTTCTCAAAGTGAAAGAGAAGAGAAGTTTGATAAGATTGGGTTGCTACCCAAAGTTGGTAGCAAGATATTGTGGGCCATTTTAAGTATTGGGAAAAATAGGGCTAGTTGCACATACATGCTAGCATTTCCTGCATCTATGAGAGTGCATAATTTTTTTCATGTGTCATTATTAAATAAATATGTGCCTTCCCTAACCGCATAATTGATTGGACTATGATCTAGGTTCAAAACAAAGGGGATTTTCGGGTAGAACCAGTACCCATCCTAGAATGGAAAGTCAAAGTGCCCAGGAACAAATCCATAGGGTTTGTAAAGGTTTGATGGACCTGCAATGGTCCTGAAGATGCAACATGAGAGCATGAAGAAACTATGTGGGAAGAATACCTGCAAATTTTTGTCAAGTTCGAAGAGAATATAATGCAAGACTCCATTTTGAGTAACTAGAGTTCTAGAACCACATCTCAGAGTTGTATCCAACCTACGTTGGGAGCCCTGATAAAATAATGGCACATTCCTTGGGTTAGCCTTGATAAACGAATGGTATGTTACTTGGGTTATCCTTGATAAATGAACGGTGCATTGTGGGTTAGCGGGTTGAGAGGAATAAAATATTATGCTTGGAATTGTTGCTAGAGTTGTGAAATTGCAGAATATTATGACGTAAATATGTATATGTGTATTGACATAGTGCACACCGAGGACGATGCACAAATGTAGGGGAGGGGGAATGTAACATCCCCACTATAATTCCCATTTTAATTAATGCACAATGTAGATATGAATATGGATATGGCCAATCGATGTGATATGTGAATTGCTTTTCTGATTTTATTAAACATAGTGTGATACCAGCTACTAAGAATATGGACAGAGATGAGGGATGATTTATTCACAAGAGAGAGGTAATGTCTAGGAGTGTCTAAGAGGGTTCCAAGGATGAAATCAATTATGGGTATTAATTCAACCTGGACTTCTTAATTTTATTATCATTGGGAAAACCTTCTATTTTTTAGTTGAGTGTATGAGAGTCCAATCATTGAACACTTGTCAGGGGGTGGGTTTATAAGTCACTTTCATAGTTATTGGAAGCATTGGGTTGTAGTAAAATCAATATTGGGTAGAGTATGAAGTCAATTCTCTTGGGAAAATACAAGAAATTTGTATGGGGGAGAATAAATAGTTTTTTTATTTTTGTTTTGCATGAACAATAGGGAGGAGAGAAAGGGAAAAAGGGTATTGGATCTAGACCAATAAGGATGGGAAAATTATAGAGAATGATGGAGTGTTTTGGAGATGGAAATTGAATATCCAGGTTGTGAGGCCTAAAGAGTGAACTACTGAGTGAGTTTCACTAGAACAACATGTGTTTTTTGTTGTTTTTATTGGTAGTTCTTCCTACCAGTGATTTCCCTTGAGTTACCAGTAGATATATTCATGGTTACATATCCTAGAGATACCTTGATAAATGAATGGGAAGCTCGATGGAATGAGAGTAGTGAATGGGTACATTCCTTGGGTTTGATAGGTCAATAAGAAGAGAGTTGGAGGAATTTCAGGATAGATGTAGGAGAATACCAATGGGTTGTGGATTTAGTGTTATGAGTGGAATCTAAGATGAATCCTTCCATTGTATATTCCTAGCCCCAACTCAGGGGTGACATGTTGATATTTGGAACAACAAGTTTATGGTTGGGTGAAATTTCCTTCCCAAGAAGTTGGTTGCACAAACGTTTTAAAAGATAAGTGTTTATCTATTTCTGAGTTTCTTATGAGTTTAATGGTTGTGTTTTACCCTGTGCATGAGAATGGATTTTAGTTGTAGATGATTATTTGGCTCCATTACATTCATTTAGAATGTTGTAGATGCATTTAAATTATGGGAATCAAAATCTAGTTGAATATGTTTTTGATTTGTAGCTGGTAAGCTACAGGAATTAATTAGCAAAAGAAGTTTTTGAATTTATGTGTTTTTCTGCAAATAATGTTCCCTGGTTAAGTTGGGGATGTTACATCCGCTAATCGCATTCATCGCGATGCAAATTGAAAACTTTAGTTAAAGCATGTTCTAAAATTTTATTGAAAGCTTCAACCATACCATTTTATTAAGGATGATATGTAGTGTTCTTCTAGTGATGGATCATGAACTCCTAAGTGAGTTCCTAAATGGTCTCGTTGAGAAAATGTGAGCCCTGGTCTCTCATCAACACCTTTGGATAGATGAATCCAATAATCACATTCTGAAAAATGAATCATGTTATCATTTCTACTGTGTAATCCTTAACTAGCATGGATTCAACCCATCTTCTCAGATATTCGGTGGCAGTTATAAAATAGCGTGTGTCCGTCTAACGCATAGGAGGGTTGATGGAAGCCAAAAAATCAATTTCCCATTTCTCGAATGGTTCCAAAGTTGTAACGAGAAACAAAGGGAGATTGTATCTGCCACAATAATTTATATTCCTTTGACAGTCATTGCAACGTTTACAATATTCCTTGGCATTGGAAAAGAGTGAGGGCCACCAAAGTCCCACATGTAACAATTTTCATGTGGTTTCCTTCCCTGGGTTGTGTCCCCTTGCAATACCTTCATGTGATTCATACAAAATGGGGTCACATTCGTGTTCTAAGGCACATCTGCGCAAAATACCTGCTCCCAATTTATATAGTTGACCGACAATTAATTGATATTTTACGCTACAGGTCACCAATTGATGACGTTGGGCTAGAGTGTATCTTGGTGGGGCTTGTATTGATGTGAGAAAATCAATTATATTTAATAATTGATCGGGAACTACCTCGACATAGAATATTTGTGCATTTGGGAATTCATCATCGATACTACGACTAGTTTCATCAGACTCTATCTGGGATAGATGATTTGGTCCAACATTGTACTTCCTTGGCTTGAAAACAACCTCAAACTTGAACTATGGAAGCGTAGAATCTAGTGACATATTCTTCCCCCTAACACTGACTTGTTGACCAAATACTTGAGCGTGAAGTGGTTGGTGAAGAACTCAAAGGGGGTTCCCAAAAAATAGTGGCAAAACGTTTGCAAGGAATATACCATGGTGAGGCCCTCACGCTAGGTTGTGGTATAATTCTTATTAGAATTGAACAATTTGTGACTAGCAAAGTGCATCAGATGATCAATATTACCTTCACCCGACTGTGCAAGAACTACTCCCAAATCAATGGACAATGCATCCACATTCACATGAAAGAACTTAGACCAATTGAGAAAAACTAGAATTGGTGTAATAACTAGTTTCTCTTCTAGAGTATCCAAAGTTTCCTGAAATTCATATGTCCAAAATTGTTATCTTTTCATAGTAACTTCTCCAGAGGGGTTGCAATCTTCACATAGTTCTGAATAAATTGTCGGTAATATCTTGTATGACCCATTCTCGCACATAGCTTGTAAACCGAAGTGGGGACCTGTTATGATCCAAATGATTACACATATCATAAAATAATAGAAGTACACACCATGTACATAATCTCAATGTGGAGAAAAACTCCAATATAGATAAGTTACACAATAACTCCTTAAAGAATAGGGGAACCCCCTCCAAATAACCAAATACCTTTCATACTTCACAATTCACCCCTCAATAATGAATGCATGATCTCTTGTATATAGCTATTCACACTTGCACATGAGGCCCCTTTATCACTAGGTTGACCCTATTACATATGTATTTACACATTACACCAAAGTATTTTATGATCCAAATGATTACAAATATCATAAAATAACATAAGTACACACCACAAAATCTCAACATGGAGCACAACTCCAATATGAGTATGGATATGGCCAAGTAATCTAATATGTGAATTGTGTTTTTTATTTTAATAAATATAATGTGATACTAGCTACTGGGAATATGGAAAAATATGGGGGATTATTTATCTACAAGAGAGAGGGAATGTATAGGAGTGTCTAAGAGGGGTCCAAGGAGGGAATTAATTATGGGTATTAATTCAACATAGATTTCTGAATTTTATTATCATTGGGACAACCTTCTATTTTTTGGTTGAGTGTATGAGAGCCTAAGAACTGAATACATGTCAGGGGATGGGTGTAGAAGTCACTTCCATATTTATTGGAAGAATTTGGGTGAAATACAATCAACATTGGGGAGAGTGAGAAGTCAACTATCTTGGGAAAATAGTGGAAATTCGTATGGGGGAGAAGAGACATTTTTCACATTTAGTTTTGCATGACCAACAAGGAAAAAGAGCATTGAGAAGGCTAGGTAAATTATGGAGCATGCTAGAGCGTTTTGGGGCATTATGGAGTTGAATATTGAAGAGCCAGGTTGTCAGGCCTGAAGAGTGAACTCTTGGGTGAGTTGCACTAGAACAACAATTGTTTGTTGTTGTTTTCCTAGTATTTTTCCCTAGTAGTGAGTTCCCAACATAGATATTATTGGTTACATATGCTAGAGATACCTTGTTAAATGAATGGGATTCCCGATGGATTGAGAGAAATGAAGGGGTACATTCCTTAGGTTGGGAAGGTCAAGAGGAAGAGAAATGGAGAAAATTCAGGATAGTTGTGGGTTTAGAGTTGTGAGTGGACTGTGGCAGACACCCTTTTCTTATGGATTCCTAGCCCCAACTCGGGGGTGACTTGATGTTGATATTTGGAAAAATAGGTCTATGGCTGGGTGGAAAATCCTTCCCAAGCAGTTGGTTACACACACATTTTAAAAGATAAGTGTTTATCTATTTTTGAGTTTCTTATGATTTTAATGTTTTTTTTTTACCCTAAGCATGAGAATGGTTTTTATGTCATGTTGTAGATGATTATTTGGTTGCATTAGATTCAATAGAATGTTGTAGATGCATTTAAATTATGGGTATGATAATCTAGTTGAACATGTATTTAATTTGTAGTTGGTAAGCTACAAGAATTAATTAGCAAAATAAATTTTCAAATTTATGTGTTTTTACACAAGAAATGTTCCCTGGCTAAGTTGGGGGACATTACATAATGGTATCAAAGCTACAGGTTCAAATAATGAGCTTGTATGGGCTAGACTCAACATGTAGAAGCTAAAATTGCAGAGTTAAATATTAGAGAATGTTTGCAATGTGGTTGTCAGATTTTTCAAAGCAAAAGTGTGAGGAAATTTCCTATAATTTTGGTGAATTTGAGTTTAGGGGTTAAAATCCCCAATTTTAATCTATAAATATGCACATTATAGGTTTATATGCACATTGTAGGTTTATAATTGGTCGAATTTGAGTTTAGGGGAAAAAGCCCCAATTTTTGCTGTGAAATGGGTTGAGAATTTGATATAAGAGTGTCAAAGTTTGGGTGCAGAGGTCGATTCGATATACATTGGGCCTAAATTGGTCATTAGTGAGCTTAATTTTAGATCTTCCATGGTGGCCTATGTGAATATTAAAAATTATGCATTTTTGGAAAAACTGAAAAAATTCAAAATTTGGAAAAATTTGAGTATTTTTCCATACATGATGTCAGCATGATGTGGAGGCCATGTGGAAGTGATGTGGAATAGGTGACATGGAATTCCACAATGGAATTTGGTGGCATGCTAGTAGGTGATGTGGGAGCCACATGCATAGGGTGGTCTAACCAATAACATAAACCATTGTCGCATGGGAGCGAAGTAGTTTTAGCCTGAGGATTTTAGCCATGCGACACCATTAAGATCGCACCATGTAGCACATGATAAACCATTACCATGACCCAAATTTTTGTTAATTCCTGTGCATGTTTTGGATGCAACATGGCCTCTCCACCGTAGATCTTGACCAATCTCCATCGTCATATCTAGGAGACATGCAAGTTCACGCATGCCAAGGTAAAGGTGCATGATGGGACTCACCCATCCCAATGACCAATGAGATGGTGCTACATGGAAGTGAACGTTCAGGGTGGGACCCTTGTTCCATACGGGTTTATATGTGTGTGAGTTGGGCAGGTGGGACCCATAAAATATTAATATTATTAATGTTTAAGGTCAGTGTATGAGAAAGAAGAGAAAAAAGAGAGAGAATGTTGATGAGGAAGGGAAAAGCAAGCCAGGAGGGTGACACAACATCACCTAGAGGTTATATGTGAAAGCAAAATGCCACATCAATAGCCACGTCGACAAATATACCATGTAGGTATAATTGTATTTAGTCTAAAAAAAAACTAAGTCTAGAGCCAAAATATTATTTTGGCCATAACTGAAGCATATTAGTCCATATCGAGATGTAACTTCTAGGTTTTGTCCACAATGAGGAGATATGTAGAAGTGATAAATAGGGTCATTGCTCATTTCTTTTTGTATTTGTCAGAAATTGTAAAATAGTTCTTTTTAAAGTTCTAGGTCCAGAGCATTGGTAGTGGTCCAGATCAATCTAAAATTATTGGAGAGAGTCTAGAAAGCAGACATGGAAATAAACCAGGAAGGAATTGAATAAATCCAAAGGGGTTTGGAATGGGGATGTTGAAATAAATCAAAATCCACTATGCCATGCCACTTTTGGGGGATTTTGGGGATTTTCAGAGGAGGAAAAGGGTCCCCATATTGCAAATATGGAAAAAATTATTTACTTGACATTTTGTATACTCATCAAGTCAAATAATTTTAGTTTACTAAAGTTTTTCCAGAAAGGCACAGTTTGGGAGATAGCATGTTTGGCTAAAAATTCAAGTCTTGGAAAAGGGGTGAAAGAGGACAAAGTTGTCATTTCCAGATTGTTGTAGTTTTTTACTAGATCATTGGAATGACAATTTGAGAGTTTTTATTAGTTCCTTTTCATATTTTTTATTTGTGTCCCATACAAAATTTTCTATGGTTCCTAAAATATTTATTTTTGCAAGTGGAAGAAGTTGGTGTCTGAGATTATTTGCAACAAAATGAAGAATGCATAAAAATGGAGAAATTAGCAATATTCAGAGGGCCATAACTTTCTGCTCATAACTCAAAAGTGAGCAAGAAAATAGTCATTGGAAATATATTGGAGAGGAAAATCCATTTTCCAACCCAGAAAATTGATTTGGGTAGTATAATTTACATTCAATGCAAAAGAAGATGATTGTTGGCATTAAAGAACAGAAAAAACTTATGTATTGTTTTCTAGAATTGTGTGTGTAAATATTTTTTTCTAACAAAAAATTGTTTGCATGAAAATTTTATTTCAAAATTTAGAGGTATGGGAAGGGAATTGGTTCCTATGCGATAACTACAACCATGGAAGATTCCCAAGGTTCCTATAGTCACAGAGAGGAATTCATAAGGCTATATGTCAGCATGGGAAATGTTGAGACTGAATCTAATGGAAGAAGAGAGAGGAAGGAGCCTGTAGCTATGAGAATCCTGAAGAGAGAAGTCACTATTTATAGGGAAGATAATGAAAATATTATGAAGGCCTGGGAAGAGATACTTTAGAGTCTGAACATATTGCATAGGTAAGCTAATAAAGACTTTGACACCAAGCGAGAATCTAGTGATAGAAAAGTGACAACATTTAGATCCCATAACAAAAGGGATGAGCATGGGAATTATATGAATTAAAGGATAATGACCAGGTTCCCTCATTCCCCAGAGAAATTGACTAGGATATCTCATGCAAGTTCAGAGCCAAAGAGTAGCCCAAGTGTGTCCCTCGTGAGGAGACAAAGGAGACGGTCTAAGGGAAACATATTGCAAGGTGAACTTAAGAAATTAAAACCACCAAATTTCAATGGTGAGCATAGGAAGAGAGAATAGGATGAGGCCTATCTATTGGAAATGAATAAATATTTACAGCTTCATGATTACCCCTCCATGGTAGAAACAATAATTGCAACCTACCACTTGCAAGGAAATGAAACCATGTGGTGGGATCAACTTAAGCAAGAAAAACACCTTGATGAGAGAAAGGTCTCATGGAGGTAGTTCAAAGGATATTTCCAAAAGAACAATTTGTCTCAACATTATTATGAGATGAATATGAAAGAGTTATTTGAACTCAAGTTGGGAAGCATGACAATGGATGAGTATGATAAGAGGTTCTTTGAATTGTTGAAGTATGTGGACTTCATAAAGGATGATAAGGTCAAAATCCAAAGGTTTCTAAGTGGGTTACCCTCTTTCTACAATGAAAAGATACAATATGATAACCATAGAAATTTGGAAGATTCCACAAGGAGAGAAAAACATCTTTATGATAAAATTAGAGGGAGGCTAGTCTTCCAAAAAGATTGAAATGACAAGATTAAGGGTAAAAATGATCAAAGGAAAAAGGTTTTAAGCCACCCTTTTTCAATAACAACTCAAAAAAAATTCAACAAGGATAGTTAACCCAAAATGACAACAAGACAACATATTATTTTGGGAAAAGGCCAAGGTAGCAGCTTGTACAATGTTGGGAATGTGAGGGAAATCACTTATATAGGTATTGTCCTCACAAAGGTGAAACAATGAGGATTTTCCATAACATTCAAGAGTCTGAAATGATAGAAGATATGGGAGAAAGCATTACAAGGATTTATGCAACCTTGGAAAATAGGCAAGCAGAGTATCGACCCCCCATGATTGAAGTGGAAGGTACGATTGACATCCAACCCATAGAAATTTTAATTGATTATGGAGCTATCCATAGTTACATAAACTCTAAAATTTTTGAAATATTTCACTTACAAAGGAGTAATCATAAGAAATCTTGGTTAGTCCAGTTAGCCACAAGGGCTAAGAGAAAGATCAATGAGTTGGTTAAATATTTTCCAATAGACATGGATGGACTCAACATAAAGGTAGATGTGAACATCATACCATTGGGTTCATATGTTTGTCTAATTGGCATGGATTGGTTGGAAAAAAACCATGTTTTTCTAGATTATTACAACAAGACAATATCTTGTATTGATGAGGGAGGGAAATATGGAAAGATTCAATGCGTTCCAAGAGATGTGGTTGTTAGAGAAATTTCAACCATACAACTTAAAAAGAGTTTCAGGAAAGGATGTAAATTTTTTATAGCCCATATGAAAGAGGCAGACAAAGATAAAGTGACAAGTATTGAAGACCACCCAGTCTTGAAATATTTTGAATATGTTTTTGGGGAGAGCTCAGGATTTCCACCAAAGAGAGACATTGATTTATATATTGATTTGGTGCTAGGAGCTTCCCTAGTGTCCAAGAAACCTTACAAAATGGGCACACCATTATTAAAAGAGTTGCAAATGCAGCTTGAAGAGTTGTTAAAGAAGAGGTATATACGCACATGTGTGTCACCTTGGGGATCCCAAATTATTTTTTTAAAGAAGAAGGATAGAACCTTAAGGCTATTTATTTATTTTAGATAGTTGAATAAGGTCACAATAAAGAACAAATATCTTTTGTCAAGGATTGATGATCTTTTTGACCAGCTGAAAGGTGCAAGAATATTTTCCAAGATTAACTTGAGATCATGTTACCATCAAGTGAGTATAAAATAAAAGGAAATCAACAAGAAAATGTTTAGAACAAGATATGGGAATTATGAATTCATAATAGTGACATTTGGGTTATCAAATTCCCCAGATTTTTTCATGTGCCTGATGAATGAAGTGTTCAGGGAGTACCTGGACAAGTTTGTAATTATTTTCTTGGATGATATTCTAATCTACTTCGGGAAAAAAAGAGAACATGAGAAACATTTAAGAATGGTGCTACAAATTTTGAGAGAACATAAGTTGTATGTCAAGTTAAGTAAGTGCATATTTTATCAAAAGAAGATTCACTACTTGGGGCATATTATTTTAGCAGAGGGGATATCAGTTGATCCAAAGAAAATAGAGGCCATTAAAGGATGGATAGTGCCAAGAAATGTCATAGAAGTAATATCATTTATGGGTATTGATAGTTATTATCGAAGATTCATAAAGGGGTTTTCAAAGATTGCAATCCCAATCACTTCTTTGCAAAAGAAGGGAGTGAATTTTGAATGGAATCCCAAACAAGAAAGAAAGTTTTTAGTAGTTGAAAAATATTTTAACAAGTGCACCAATCCTAAAGATTGTGGATCCAAATGAATATTTTGTAGCGTGAATTGATGCATGTAAGGAAGGGCTCGGTGGAGTCGGTATTCAAAAGAATCATGTGATATACTATGAATCTATAAAATTAAAGGATCATGAGAGGAATTATGCTACACATGACTTGGAGTTAGCAACAATTGTTCATGCATTAAAAATGTGGAGACATTACCTAATGGGTCAAAGATTTGAGTTAAGAACAAACCACTGTGGTTTAAAACATTTATTTGGAAAACCAACATTAAATACCAGAAAAACTAGATGGATGGAATTTTTAAGTGAATATGACTTTGAAATCAAGAATATTAAAGGAAGGGAAAATCAGGTGGCTAATGCACTCAACAAAAGAGCTCATGAAATGTATATTTCATCCATTAGCATGTTCAACACATATTTGAAAGATAAAATCTTAGAGGCTACAAATTTAGATCAACAATATGTAAAAATACAAGAAACATTACATTAAGGAGTTTTATAGTAGAAATTTAATTATTATGATTTGAAAGGGGATGGAATCCTCGTGTACAAAGGAAAAATACATGTGCCAAATTCAGGAGAGCTAAGAAGTATAGTGCTAAGGGAAATGCACAATGTGTCATATGTTGAGCACCTGAGATATCATAAAACAATTGTAGTTGTAAGAAGAAAATACTTTTGGCCATGAATGAAGAAATAAGTGGCTACTTACATAGCCAAGTGTCTAGAATTCCAAAAGGTGAAAACATAGAATAGACACCCAATGGGGTTGTTACATTTATTTCCCATTCCTGAGTGGAAATGGGAAGTGGTTACAATTGATTTCATTATAAAGATACCCAAGATAGTGAAGCAACATGATTCCATCATGGTGGTGGTGGATAAATTAGCAAAGGTTTCACATTTTATTCCTATGAAGACTACACAAGGAAACAAACATTACAAAGATTTACATGAAGAAAGTCGCTAGGCTACATAGAGTTCCTAAGGAAATTGTTTCAGACAGAGATCCAAATTTTACTTCAAATTTTTGGAAAGGTTTGTTCAAAGGATTTGGGACAAATTTAAATCTCAACACAATTTATCACCCATATTCATATGGGAAATAGAGAGGACTAATAGAATAATTGAAGACATGCTTAGAATGTATGTGATAGACCGGCTATCAAAGTGGGAAGATTATATTCACTTTATGGAATTTTCTTAAAATAATGGGTATCAAGACTCTTTAAAAATGATCCCATTTGAAGAATTGTATGGAAGGAAGTGTAACACACCAGTGAGTTGGGATAAACCAATAGATAGAGATATTATTGGGCCATAATTTTTAAAGGAAATGGAAGAATAGATGGAAAAGATCGGGAATAATTTAAATGCTTCCGAGGATAGGAAAGTTTTTTATGCATACAAGAATAGAGTTTTTAGATATTTTAAAGTGGGCAGACATGTTTTCATAAAAGTGAAAGAAAAAATATGTTTGATAAGATTGGGTTCCTACCCAAAATTGGCAGCAAGACATTGTGGACCTTTTGAAATACTAGAGAAGATACGGTCAGTTGCATACATGTTAACATTTTATGCATCCAAGAGAGTGCATATTTTTTTTCATGTATCATTATTAAATAAATGTGTGCTTGACCCTAACCACATAATCGATTGGACTATGATCCAGGTGGAAAATGAAGGGGATTTTCGAGTGGAACCAGTACGCATCATAGACCGGAAATTCAAAGTGCTCTGGAATAAATCCATAGGGATGGTAAAGGTTCAATGGACCTATTATGGACCTAAATATGCAACATGGGAGAATGAAGAAACTATGCAAGAGGACTCCATTTTGAGCAACTAGATTTCTTGAACCACATCTTAGAGTCCTAGCCAACTACATTGGGGGACCTAACAAAAGAATGGCTCATTCCTTAGGTTAACCCTAATAAAAAAATGGTACAGTCATTGGGTTATCCCTAATAAATGAATGGTGCATTCCTTGGGTCAGTTGACTGATAGGAACAAGAGATTATGGTTGGAACTATTGTTGGAGTTGTGAAATTGCATAATTTCATTTTTTTAAGTATTGTGATGAAAATTTGAATATATGTATATCGACATAGTGTGCACCAAGGATGGAAAACAATTGAGGGGGAATGTAACATCCCAATTTTAATTCCCAATTTAATTTATGCATAATGTATATATGAATATGGCTATGGCCAAACGATCTAATATGTGAATTGTATTTTAATTTTAATAAATATAATGTGATACCAACTGCTAGGAATATGGACAGAGATGGGGGATAATTTATCCACAATAGAGAGGGAATGTCTAGGAGTGCCTAAGAGGGGTCCAAACAGGAAATTAATTATGGGTATTATTTCAACCCAAAATTCTGAATTTTATTATCATTGGGACAACCCTGTATTTTTTAGTTGAGTGTATGAGAGCCTAATCATTGAATACCTGTCAGGAGGTGGGTGTATAAATCACTTCCATAATTATTGGAAACATGGGGGTGTAGTACAATCAACATTGGGGAGAGTGAGAATTCAAATATCTTGGGAAAATTGAGGAAATTCGTAAAGGGGAGAAGAGATAGTTTTTCACATTTAGTTTTTCATGAACAACAAGGAGGAGAGCAAGGAAAAGGAGAATTGGATCTAAAACAAGAAGTTATCTAAAATTATGGAGCATGATGGAGAATTCTAGAGAATTTGGGAGCTAAATATTGAAGAGATAGGTTTTTAGGCTTGAAGAGTGAACTCCTAAGTGAGTTGCACTAGAAAAACAATTGTTTTTTGTTGTTTTCTGGGTAGTTTTTCCTGGAAATGAGTTCCCTTGATTTCCTAGAAGAGATATTCCTAGTTACATGTGTTAGAGATACCCTAATAAATGAATGGGATGCCCGATGGACTGAGATTAGTGAAAGGGTAAATTCCTTGGGTTGGGCAGGTCAAGAGGAAGAGACTTGGAGGAAATTCGGGATAACTGTAAGAGAATACTGGTGGGTTGTGGATACAGAGCTATGAGTGGACTATGTGAGGAACCCTTCTCTTGTGGATTCATATCCCCAGATCAGGGGTGACTTATTGTTGATATTTGGAACAACATGTCTATGGTTGCGTGGAACATCCTTCACAAGCAGCAAGTTGCACACACTTTTTAAAAGATAAGTGTTTATTTATTTATGAGTTTCTTATGTGTTTAATGGTTGTGTTTTACCCTATGCATGCGAATTCTTTTTATTTGTTATTGTAGATAATTATTTTTCTACATTACATTCATTATAATGTTGTATATGCATTTAAATTATAGGTATCAAAATTTAGTTGAACATGTGTTTAATTTGTAGCTGGTAAGATACATGGATTAATTAGCAAAATAAATTTTAAAATTTATATGTTTTTCCGCAAGTAATGTTCCCTGGTTAAGTTGGGGGACATTACACCAGTAGTCCAAGTAAACCTCCAGAAAATTGTGTATAAGTTATTTAAAGGTTGCAAACACAATCCTAGAAAAAACTACGGGTGCATTCTTTATTCCAAAAGGCATCACTGTATAAGCAAAAGAACCCCATTTTGTCGCAAAGGTAGTTTTGTATTGACCCCCCTCCATGATCGAAACCCGGTGACACCCCAAAAATAAATCTATAAAAGAGTAGGCCTCTCATCCCCCAACATTCTTGAGGACCTTATCGATGAAAGGTGTAGGGAAAGGGTCATGGACAAAGGTTTCATTAAGGCTTCGCAGGTCTGCAAAAATGCAATTGTCACATGTCTTATTTGGTTATATCACCATGTGACTAATCCAATGTGATTCCTCAAAAAGAACAATGATTCCATCATCGAGCATCTGATATATCTCCMTGTGAACCTTTTATTTATACTTGGGATTTAATTGGTAAGGCCTCCTCTTGACTGGTTTTACAACCGGCTTGAKCTAATTCTTCATAGAACCTAATGATCCTACAATTACCTTCATTTATGAGAAACTGCAGGGAAAAATGTTCTCATACTTTTTGAGGAGGTTGACAACCTGGGTGACAATATCCTTATCCAAATAGTCTCCAATAATATCCATTTTCAAAACTTCTTCCATGCCAATATTATGTTTCCTTGTCTTGATTGGGCCACCATAGTCTGGAACATCCATCTCCAACACTTATCCCTCAACTTCACGTTCACCTTCAGATTCTTTGATCTATATTCTTCTTGGGTCATCATAATCAACATTATCCATGTCGAACTTCCAACAATGGACAACCTCTTTCAGTTTTTCCATTGGTTTATGATATGAGCATACTACCCTTGGCATGGCACCCTTCAAATGACGATGAAATATAAAGTTCTTAATTTGGAATAGTTCCTCTCTTTGAGCCAGATCCTCATTAGTAAAGAAGAATGTTGAGAAAAATTGTGTACTTACCTAAACCTAGTCTATTGTTTGTCTACAGAGTTCCTCCTGAATGTACCAACTTCAAGGAACCATATCGATGATATGGAAAAATCATTGGACCCATTGGGTGAGAGGAATATTATTAGTCGTCCATATCCTTTTGTAGTAGTGAATGTGCTCCTAGGGATATTCAATGCCCTTATACCGATTGACCAATTTGAAGTCAGAGATGGGTTTGAATCTATTTTTTATTAACTTGGCCACCTACGCCCAGTCCTTTATGTTCACATGGTGTGTTTCCCACCAATGCACAAGTGTTACTCACACTACCAAATCCATGGCCTACATCCTCCTTCCTTTTGGAACGATCTTCTCCATCTACCCTAGGAATGCCTATATCATCCTTGTTCCATCAAATCACGGGGCATCGCATAACTCAGGTCCAATCCAACATATTGCTTTATTTATTCTTGTGCATCATCAGGTATAGACCTCATACATATTGTGCTTCCACCTCTCCATAGTGTTCTTTGAATAATTTTTGTGTGACTTCACACTCCTCCATCTCAGTTCCTCATCCATCATGGGTTTGATATAACGTTCCATGTGCCCGGTGAACTTATAGATATTTTCAATAGCATAACTATGTGCATCCTCATCCATTGGCTCATTATATCTTTATCCTTCATTAGGATCTAGAGGTGCGATCATGTGCATGGTGTCCAACATATGACACTTCTTTAAATTCAAAACCACATTGTTTTCAAATTCCCAATCAATGCCAATTAATGTAGGGTATGGATCAAAGTCATATATGATCTCTATGAATTCAATTTATCCTTCATCTTCACCCCTTTTATATTCTCCTAAAATTGCTCCATTCGACATATAGGATATATCTTGTATTGATTGGCCAACCACAACTGGATGGGTGACTAGACCAAATTAGGTTTACCCATCATTTCCCATGATTTATTAGGCAATATGTTCATGTCGAAACCTATATCCAACATGACCCCATCCATGTGATACCCACCAATTTCAGTTTTTATATTGAACTCTCCCATTTTGATTTTGATTTCTGACTTGGAACACATCTCTTTCTGGTAGGGGGATAATATAGCTCTACTGGTATTGTCTTCCCCCATGTAGGTAGCTAACATCTGTGTTAACTTACATGCAACATCAGGATCATTTAAAAATCTTAAACAACACCATAAGAAGTTACTTACTTGATCCTATTTTTTTGTTTGGCAACCCAAGTCACACAATGCTTCTTCATGTGTAGCGTGCTTCAACTATTCATTCACCTATTCTTCAATGGCCCTCTGTATGACGTGTTCCAATTCCTCCTTTTTGTGCACCTCTTATAGATACTTTTGAGTGGTTTGTTGTATTTCTTAACACACATAGACTTCCTCCATAGATATTTGCATGGTGCACTACAATTCCTCTCATGGGAGATCCTCTTCTAGCGACCTCTATATCACGTGTTGGACCTCTTCATGAATCCATGCCTCCTCAAGTGACCTTTGAGGCACACATTGCAACTCTTCTCATGCTCTTTCTTCTTTGATGTCCCTCTGAGAATTGCACATAAATTGCTTCTACTGAGCAACATCAAGCTTAGGAAGGGGATGCACTTCCCTTTTGATCTTCCCCTCTGGCCTTTGAATCAAGAATTTACCATTCTCAAAGTCCATTCATGTCTTCACACCACTGTGGGTTATCACCCATACATTTAGTTTCTCATATTTCTTCTTACTGTTGCGTAGCTCCACATGTACCTTATTGCATTGTGATTTATTCTCTTCCCACTTCTTCAACAAGTCAGGGCAGTCCTTTGTAACATGATCTGGGATGTAAAAGTACCCACAAAGAGCACATGGCTTGGTACATAATCTAGACACATGACCCATTTCTCCAAAATTAAAGAAAGTGGGGGGTTTGCCTCTCCCTCCTCCATATCCTCATCTACAACCACTTCCATAGCTTCCTCTGGGACCTCCTTTGTTGGATAGTTGGTTTTCATTGATGTTGTTGGATAGTCGATTGCCATTTATGTCAACAAAAGTGGTTTTCATTGATGTCAACATATGTGATGGGTGCATTTGAAGAATTATCCAAAGTGGTCCCCTTATGGCATAGTTTTAATCATGACCCTCATGGGAAGATGATTTGAATAAGTCTACAAGAAACCCATAGGTTTTGTCTTGAATCTAGAAGTTGTTTCAAGAATAAGGAAGTGAAGGATAATGTAAATGCAGGTAACACACTCATATATGGATGTTCCTCATCATGTCATTTCCAATGGTAGGTGGTAAGTCACGTAGTTCCTCATGGTTGAGGAGTTATGAGGTCATGAAGTTGTAAGCCCCTAATAATGGTTAAGAAGCCCCTAAATGGTTGCAACAAGAAGTTATAAGTCATTAATTAAAGGGTGAAGTGGTTGTAACAAGAAATTACAGGTTGGCCCCAAAGTCAAGTAAAGGAAGTACTTGAAAAAGTATAAATACACATTAAGAACCTCTCATTCTCATCATTCAATCTTGCAATCTCTTGGTACAAGTGTGMTACAAATTTCAGAGGGAAAATGTGTTGAATTTTCATATGAGAGTATATTGTATATGAGATGATATTGTATATGATGTGATGTGATAGATTCATTATTACAATGATGAATGCACTAAATATATACAGAACCTAAAGGCACATGTGGTGACTATCCATGAAAGGATACATCTCTAATAATTATAATAACTATTTATTATTATTATTATTATTATTATTATATATATTACTAATATTATTTATAATTAATAATTATATTATTAATTATTAATCTGGGAGAATGTCTTATCGATGTTGTCCAAACATCAACACTCCCTCTCAATGAAGGAGACATTTTGCACCTCAAGCACCTTGATTCCATAAGACTACATCTGGGCCATTCTCCTCAGTCAAATAAGCATGACCACTCTGGAGAATGTCTACCCAATGCTTCTAAATTCAACACTCCTTCTCAGTTAGGGAGACATTCTACATCACACCAAGATTCTTGATTTTGAACTCTGAGGCCAACCTCCTCTTATACTTGTCAATGAGACTTTGATGTAATCATCCTCGACATGCACCTAGTTGATGTATACTTCTCCCACATAGCACCTCGGGTCTCCAACGATCCTTTTCAGGTCACATGATCAAGGATAGAGACCACACCTGGTTCATTCTTCTTAGCCAAGTTAGCATGTCCATATGAGAAGAATGCCTGATGCTAATACATATAGAACATCAAAACCCTAGGTCACTCTCCTTATCTGAGTCAGCATGGCCATCATAGGAGAGTGCCTGATGCTAATACATGGATAACATCAACGCCCTGGGCCATTCACCACTATCCAAATCAACATGACTAATCCTATGAGTGAATGTATCATTCTCCTTAGTCAAATCAACATGACCCCTATGGAATAATGTCTTCCTGATGCATCCACTTGGAGAAACATCATCACCTCAAGTATTTTCCACTCCTTGTCAAATCAGCATGACTAAGGAGAAAGACTACACCTCGGCCATTCACCACTAGAAAAATCAACATGGATAATCTTGTGAGTGAATGTATCATTCTCCTCGGTCAAATCAGCATGACCCCTCTGGGATAATGTCTTCTCGATGCTACTCATCAATGGATGTGTACTGGAGATTCACAACTCCCTTCTGCATCATGTCTCGAATGAAGTCCTACAAGAAAATTCTGAAGCCACATCGCTTCACGGCATACAATACTGACTCCTATATCCTTTTCCTCTGTTGTCCTTTTGACTAGCTTCCTTCATTGAAATAAGGGAATCCTCTATGGGAGGTCTCATATCTCCTTAAGGTCTAGCCTCTTGTGTGCTAGTCCTGGAGGATGTCTCTCCCATATGAATCTAAATCTGAATAGGAATTCTTTTTGAATGAAAGTCTCTAAGCAACTGACTCTCTCTTAGATCAGGCTCACTTTGAGTCGGCATGCTCCTCTAAAGCTTGACTCCCTCTGAGGCTATATAGTCTTCGGAGTCATATGCTCCCTCTGCATGTGTTGACCTCCTCTTCTTCTTCATTACATGGATGTGAAAAACTATATATAGTGACCCTGCAAATGATATATGATATTACTTTAGTAAACTCTAGAACATTACTAAGTAATTACACTCAGAAAATTTCAACTACTTAGAAACTTTTGTTTCTTCCTTAGATCACTTCTCATGTGTGAAAGAGAAAAATATGTGTGTCTATTGTTGTGTCTTTTAAGTGTATTTTTATAGTAATATTAAATTGATCCAAAGAGACACGTCTCTTTGAAAATTAAATTTAAAATTAAATCAAATTTGATTTCTTATAAATAGTTGGAGAATACCTCTCGTAACTACCCAACGATTAATTTTAATTTGGTTTTAATCCATCCACATAGTATTTTTACTTTGTTAAATTGTTCCTTCATAATTCATGCGATTATTTGCATAAATATAGGTAGAATTAAATATGCAACACATTCTTCATATTTAGGTAATTAGACATTTTTACTAGAAATTACTTCCCACCATAATTTATGGAATTATTTCTATAAATTAGGTAGGATTAAAAATAAATGTTGTACATAGAGATTGTAATAACCCCATAAATTTTAACATTCCCAACATTTTACTCTACTCTCATTTCCCTGGGCCCTCCTGTGAGGGAGTCAAGCCCAGTCTCGCTCTCATACCATGTTGAATTTTCATATGAGAGTATATTGTATATGAGATGATATTGTATATGATGTGATGTGATAGATTCATTATTACAATGATGAATGTGCCAAAGATATAGAGAACCTAAAGGCACATGTGGTGAYTATCCATGAAAGGATGCATCTCTAATAATTATAATAACTATTTATTATTATTATTATTTAATAATATAATTATTAATTATTAATCTGGGAGAATGTCTTCCCGATGTTTTCCAAATATCAACAAAATTAAGTGAAGAAGAGCAKAATTTCAAGGGAAGATGAAGTCTTGTGATGATGTGTTCTAAGGTATGTTTGTAAAAGGTCATCTTACCATTTTATCTAGAAAGTTTTTTTCTAGAATGATTCAGATAATGAAAATTGGATGCGGTTGAGACATCATAGAAAGGTACATGTGGTAAAAATTTCATCTTTTGGGTCGTTGTAGTTTTGGAGATACACTCTGTGGAAGATAGTGTTTTTTACTAGTCCTGAAACTAGTCTCAAACACATGTTACGGGTAAAATAGTCATAACTTATTCATATAGAATCCCAATTCTATGAGACTAATTGAATTGGAAATATTACAATCTTTAGTATCTTGTGTGTGAGTTTTAGAATCAGATATCAAATATTGAACATGTGGAATGTTGTACAAGTTCACTCTCCAGAATAGGTTAGAATTCAGGAAGGTCTGCCACTTTCTCTATAACTTATGTTATGGGAAGTTTCATACCCTAAAATTTTGAGGAGATGGAGGCAATATCGCATAGTACCTGTGGTTAACATTTCATACATTATCTCACAAAAATTTTGGAGATATGATCTGTGGAATTCATAGTTCCTGAACGGTCTAGAAATATGTTTCAAACAAGTTAGCTTGGAACTTTTGCTATAACTTATTTTCTGGGACTTTGCAGACTTTCAAAATTTTCAGAGGTCTGAAAATACATACAGAAGTACCTCAGGTAGAAATTTTAGAATATGAAATTGAAAATTGAGCTCATGGTGAATCTTACAAGTTTGCATATTTGAGGTATGTTTTGACACATGATTTGAGCCATACTTTTGGTACATGTTTGAGGTACATGCATTAGATGTTGTGGTACATGCTTGAGGTATGTCTTGGTGATGTTGGTACATGTTGAGACACATATTGATGCTATCATGGCACTTTGTTAGAGACATATGTCTTCTATATTGGTATCTAATTTGGTATATGTCATGGAGATGTTATCATATGCTTGAGGAACTTCATTGATTATATCTTATGGTACATGGTGTATGGCATGATTGAGACATATCATGAGTGATACAATGTATGGTTGAGGCACATGCTATGGTATTGGTTTTTGTTCATGAGTTCATGATGATATGGTACATTGCTAGAGGCACTTCTTGGTGATATTGGTACATGGTATCATTCATGGTTGATGCATGATATGGTATATGTTTGATACATGGTTGATGTACATGGTTTATGTACTTGGTTGATGTACAAAGTTGATGTGATAGTGAAAATTATAKGTTGATGTGATAGTGGTAGTCACAAGTTGATGTGGCAGTGAAAGGTTGGATGATTGGTTGATCATCAGTGATAGGTTGATGTGACAGTGGTAGTCACAGGTTGATTTGAAAGTGTTATTCATAGGTTGATTTGAAAGTGAAAGCGATAGTGGCAGTGACAATGACAATGATGGGTTGGTAGATCTATTGGTGATAGTGGAAATGACAGTATCAGTGGTAGTGATAGGTTGAGTCTACACTTATATTTTAGGGTGGTAGGATGGGGAAAGGAAAGTGGGTTGTATCCTCCTTCCAGTTGGTGTCGGAGAACATAGGGAGTTGGATCTTCCTTCAGGTTGGAGCTTGTAAATCAGGGGGATGTAGCCTCCTTCTAGTTGGATCTAGATAATTCAGGGAGTTGGAGCTTCCTTAAGGTTGGAGCCTCCTTTCTGTTGTATCTGGAGAATTCAAGGAGTTGTAGATTCCTTCAGATTGGTGCCTCCTTCCAGTTGGTGCTAGAGAATTGGGAATTTGGTGCTTCCTATGAATGTAATATTGATATTTATAAGAAAGCATTTTGTGGTTTTCTCCAATTTGGATTTCCATGTAAACTATGGTGTATTGTGTATCTGATGTGATATTGTTGAATGGTACTACTTCTGGCTATATGCTCATGATATATTGAATGCAATCATAAAATATATACTACTGATAAAGTTGAAGTTTATATATTGTTATTGAAAGTGGTAAAAAGTGATCATACTGATTCACCACCCCCTCCCAGTATTCCAATAATTGGTATTAGATGCAGTCCTTCAAGAAAATAGTTTAACCACTGGAAGGTAGATCATGGATTCCAAAGATAATGGAATGTCGGGATTCACAAAGTGCACAGTAAATGGAACACCAATATTTGATGGACAAAATGGTATGAGCTATGAGATATGGAGCAATAGGATGAAAGTATTTTTACAGGAACATGGGCATGATGTTTGGCACTCATTTGTTACAAGATACACTATTTCAAAGAAACCAAATGCTACAACCAAAAAGGAATTAGAGAGAAACAACAAAATAGTAATGGATTTCATCTTGGAAGGGTTACCACATCTAGTAAAAGATAAAGTGGGACAATGTTCGCCATCCAAAGAACTTTGGGATAAGCTACATAATTTATACTTTAAGGAATCCCATGCTAAAGAAGAATGAGAATAAATATTCTCTTCATGTCAGATAGATTAAGAAGAAGAAGATTGTGAAGAAGGTGTAGTAAATATTGAATCAAAATTAATCAATGCTTTAGACGATCTGACGAAAGAAACAAGGAAGAACAAGTCAATCAAGGAAGAAATTGAGCTAAAGAATGGGTCTCAAAATCCCAACTCTAAAGAATTCCAACAGATGATTACAAACCTAAAATTTCAAATAGAAAAATCTAGAAGGATTGAAGAAGCATGCAATAGCCATTTGAAAGAAAAGTAGTTTATGGAAGTTGAAATAGTAGCACAAAGAAAGGAAGCGGAAAAGAGAGAAACAATTTTGACTAGACATATCAAGGAAAGATATTAGGACTTTAATAAGATTGAAGTAGAATTTAGTCAACAAGAAAGAAGACTTGAAGAAGAAATTGTCTCTTTGAAGACGAAACTTGAAGAAGCAAAGAGAAAGGAAGAAGTCATGAATATCCAGATGATGAAGAAAGAGGAATAATGTGAGAAACTTGAAGAAGAAGTTGTTAAATTAAGATTTAAAGTTGTCAAGCTCAAAAAGAACATTGAAGAGAGAGGAAGCTCCACATCATCAGTAAAGAAAGTTGAAGAGAAATGTTACGGGTTACATGAAAGGAAGAATGAATAGAAGGCTAAGAGTTATGCAAAAGTCATCAAAGACTCTATTAAGAAGGAATAATACAAGCCCTCAAAGGAGAACATTCCACAAGTGAAGAAAACTCAAGAATAAGATTACATAAGAGATGGATATCAAATAAGACCCTCCACTTTCAAGTATCAAAGAAGCATCAATCATTATGAAGGAAACAATGGAAGAGAACATT
Source organism: Picea sitchensis (assembly GCA_010110895.2). Classification (NCBI taxonomy): domain Eukaryota; kingdom Viridiplantae; phylum Streptophyta; class Pinopsida; order Pinales; family Pinaceae; genus Picea; species Picea sitchensis. The sequence continues at coordinate 201,864 of SNQJ01S0007999.1, read as the reverse complement.
GTGATCAACCAAGACATGAATTCAGAAGAAATACATTACAAATAAGATCATTCACTCCCATTTATCAAAATTTCCTTTATGGTAATTGTTTTAATTGTACTAACTTTGAACATAAAGTTGTAGATTGCAGAGCTTATGGAAGAAACGGTCAAGCAATAAATGTATATATGGCCCAACACAATATTGAATGTTATAAATGTCACAACCATGGAAATATAGCACGTGAATGTAGAAGCATGATGTATACTTCCATGAAAGAGAACATTGATATCAAATATAAGAAGGTTTGGAAAAGAAAACAAGAACAAGTAAAGGAAGAACAAATGAATGAAGAACACCCAGAAGTCATACTCTCAGTATTTGCAGTAGTACAAGATCAAGATAAATCTATAGAAAAAAGGAAGATGCCAGATACACGAAGGTTTGGAGAAGAAATAAAAAACAAGAAGAACAAGTGAATGAAAACCAGGTCCCATAGATCGTACTCACAAGATTTACAACAACACAAGATCATGATGAATCAACAGACAAAGATGAAGATGTCAAAATACAGGAAGAGGATGGAGATGAAAAGAATGTCAAAAATCAAGAAGAGGATAAAAAGGAAGATGTTAGAATACAAGTCAGAATTTAGGAAATGATGAATCCACAAATGAAGAGGAAGATTACTCCGCATCAGAGAGGATATTTTTCCGAGACATTCAACTTGGAGACTCCTAGTAAATATGAGTATTGAACTGAGGGAGTATAAGAAGCAAATCTATAGATTAAAGAACTATATTTCAATAAGTTTGAAGTGTTTGCATAATTTTGGAAATCATATTTAGAGTGGTTTCCTGATAGAAGTGTAGAATGATAGTTTGATTGTTTGAGGAACAACTTTCATAATACAATTCCATGCAGGTATCAACTGGCAGTTGCGAATAATATCAATGGAACATTTTTTAGGCATAGATTCATGATTGTATAAAGGATTCCAGGAATGTATTCAGACATGAATATATTCAGTACATATTATTGAAAACATGTAGAGTCTGATTTGCATATTAAATAGACAACTTAAAAGAAGAAAATAAGATGTTGTATTCAGTTGCAACAAATGAGTCAACATTTTATGCAGTTGAGTAGAAGAGTCATGAACAATTTTATGACATATGGACATAGATGGATTCATGAGAGATTTGAAAGGTCTAAACAAATATATGACAGTGGATGAAAGAATATTAGCAATTGGAATCAGTGGAATCAATTGACTCACTGGACAAATGGAATCGGTTAGTCATAGGAAGGAAATAAGTAAAAGGAATGACATAAAAGGGAAGATAAACCATCAACATAAGTTATATTGTTAGATGAAAGTATGGTCATTGATGTGAACTTGAAAAGACATGCATATTTGAAGTCAATTAACTTGGAATTATTTTTATATATGTCAATGAATTACAAGAGGAGGAACCAATGGACAAGAATCCATGAAAGAGAGGAAAGGAAGTATATACAAGAAGCCCCATATTGATATACATGAGATGTTGAAAATAAGTCAAGGGGAGAGAAATAATTAGAGAAAGAGATCAGGAAGGAAATATCATAAGCATGACGATAGGGGGAGCACCCGAAGTAAGATAAATATTGTCCAGAGAAGGTATACCGATAGGAGGAGTTACCCTTTTCCCATGATGTCAAAGGTGTAGAAAGAGAAAGATTAGAAGAATGAAGACATGGGGAGAATCCCCAAGGGGAGATACCCTTTTCCATTGATGTCAAAGGGGGAGATAAACATGAGGAAAGAAATATCATGAGAATTGTTCACATGTGAAGTATGAGTGTTGGAGTATGAGTGTTGCCATGAATGCCAAAGGGGTAGATTGTTGGATAGTTGGTTGTCATTGATGTCAACAAAAGTGTTGTCATTGATGTCAACAGATGTGATGAGTGAATTTGAAGAAGTCTCCAAAGTGGTTCCCTTATGGTGTAGCTTTAAGCATGGACCTCATGGGAAGATGCTTTGAATAAGTCTACCAGAAACCCAAAGGTGAGGTCATGAAGCATGAAGTTGTTTTAGGAATAAGGACATGAAGGATAGTGTAAATGCAAGTAACACACTCATAGGAATTCTTCTCATATGTCCATAAGTATTTTAACTACATACATCATAATGAATGATAATCAAAATAATAATATAATATTGTAAGTAAATTATCTATTTCAATAGTGTTACACACTTATTTCTTACACTTAAGTGAGAGAGTGTTTCTCATGATCCCTAGACATGTCGGGGGAGAAATTTATCATATGAAGGTCAAAATAATATGTGCACATTTAATATTCATTTTTATTAAAAAAGGGAAATTAATTTAGTGTGATAATGCACCTCACATCTAGTTTCTTAATATCAAGGAGAAGTTGAGAGTTTCATGGATGGTTGAGAGATTTTTTCAAACCAATATCCTAATTTGATGGATCTTGAGAGATATTTCCTCCCTAAAATCCTTGAGAGGTATTTTCTCCCCAAAAATATTGGAGATCCAAATTTAGTGGATCTAGTGAGTGATCTTCTCCTTGGATTGTTGAGTTAGTTCTCAAATCGAAAATTATTTAAATTCCTTATCTGAGAGCTTAAAGGGGTGGAACTTGGGAATATCATACCTCTGATATTGTGACATTCAAGAGAGTGAAGATAATAGTTCATAGCATCATACCTATCGTCTTTTCACATGAAGGGGATGGAAAAAGGAGAGCTTGGAGGAACACTAGCACAACATTCCAAGGTTGTAAGTTTTTCCATGTTTTCCATTATTAATATATAACTTGGCCTATTTTTCTTAATGTCTACATTGTTCATTTAATGGATGTTTATCTTTGTCTTTTTTAAGTCCAACATAGATAAATATACTTTCTTCTAAATATATATAGTAGTAGAAGAGGATTGTCTCATCTCTTGCAGTATGGATATTTCCATACTAGGAGCTTGGAGATCAAGTTCAACAGTTGGAGTAGTGAGGACAACCTACATGAAAGAGGTAAGCCATCTACCTTTTTCTCTTTATATCTCTCTTTTGATTTCATTAATGAACATATAAATTAGTCTTAAGGGGAAGTTAGTGTCTATTTGTTTTCCTTTTGTCTTGGATCGAAGGAAACCCAATCCAAGGGGGATTTTACCTATTTGCAGGGGGATTTCACCACAACCGAAAAATGACGACCATACTGCGGAACAAATTTGATGTTTTCCTTGATTTCTATCTCTCTTGAATTGTGTTCCTTGCTTGACATTTCTGGTTATTTGCTTGTTATTTGAACTCTTCCTTTTCCTCATCTTCATTGGGAAGTGTACAAAGGCAGTAGCCTGATCTTTATTGAATATGGGAAATTTTTTATGGCTTTTTAACAACTTCCACGTTTCAACACTCCCCTATAGTGGCCTAAAGAGCATTGAAAACCCTATTCAACACTCCCTAGTAGTGTTTTAGGAAGCTTTAACCTATGTTCAATGCCATGTTTAACTTATTACAAGAGCATTTATCTCCTTCCTGGGTCAGTTTGAAGCTTATTTTTCCTCTTTCTTCTTAGATTCTTGATTCAGATCTTTACCTCATAGTCTTTGATGATTGGTTATTGCTTTGTTTGATTGAAAGAATTGTGTTTATCACTCTTTTTGTCTTTTTTGACTTTGCAAATCCTTCAAAATTATGGAATGAGCATGTTTGCCTTGGGCTAACCTGATCCTTTGGTCAAAATATGTCTTACTAGTAGTTTGATCCTCATCATGAAGGTTCTCAAACTTCTGTTATCTTGATTTCAAGAATTTCTAAGTGTTTCACTTGATTGATTTTGAAGTCTTCTTCATTGATTTAGGATTGCAAGGGTTTCTATGAGCATTGTTTTTTAGCTTTGTATTATATTCTTTGGAAAGCTTTTGACCATTTGAATATTATAAGCTCTATATCTTTAATGCAATTTGGCATTTATCTTTGATTTCCCTTCTCTTTTTATATACTTGGGTTCTTGTTTGAACTTGTATTGGAAGCATTCCTTCATTTGCATTTTTTGAGTTCTTGTTAACATTTTGAGTGCACAATTTGTTTGGATCTTTTTTTCTTCGTGTTCCTTTGTATTAACATTGAATTATTTCATTTTAATTGAAAGAAAAGAAGCATAAAGGACTTGCATTTGATTTGATTTCACTGCATTAAGAATCAAACAAAAATAAAATTCTTGCGTTCTAGTTAGTGGGTGGAGCATGAAATTGAGCTTGCAGTTTAAAGAAAAATATCGTGTATCCCACACTTTTTAGCCAAGAATTATGTATCCTACAGTTTCTTTGACTCATTTATAAAACACCTTTTTCGTTCAAAGAGTATTTCATGTTTCTTGAATTGAACGTTACACTTGTTTCTTTGCTTGAGGCCTCTTTCTCCTTTCTATAGATATTGTTATAGTCCAAAAATGTCACATCTATGCATCCAAGACATTGGCCCGTTCATTTTCATACTTTGTCAAACATATTGTTGAGGTTTCCTTCTAAAAAACCATTTTTTGGATAATATACATGCCCTACTGCACTATTAGCCTGCATACACATGTGTGTTTCATGCTAGTTATCTCACGTACATATTCTTGTTGCATGCTAAGTAGACTGCAATTACCTCCAAAAGTTGCAAAAAGTATAAAATTGTGCGAATTGCGGCGGATTTTACGGGATATGAAGGATTTCCTAACCATTTTACCCCTTGTAGCCCATCCCCAAACTGAATAATCATATTTTTATCATATAAAAAGAGGTCTTGGGGAGTCATTTAGACACATGAACAAGAGAATAAGAAAACTCTGCCAAAATCATTTCCCTCTCATTGCCCAAGTTTTTCATCTTTCTCTGAGTTTTAGCCTCAACTTTCCCCTCCAACCATTCTCCCTATGCAACTTTTCCTTCTTCCCTTGATGGCATGTTTGTTGTGAGAATTCTATGTGGGATTGGTGCACTTGGAGCCATGACAGAGGAGCTCGAACTTGGGTTGTAGAGCGGTGTTTGCAAGAAAAGGTTGTAACCTTTTATCTTGTATATGAATAAAAGAGATTATCTTTGTCCCAAAACCCTATGTCTACATGTTCTTGTTAATTTGATCATTTATATATATATTTAGGATTTTCAGTGATTGCTAGAGTTTGTATATGTTGTTGCATTGTATTATTAACCCCTTGTAGGTCAACTTTGGGAGGAGATCTTTAATCTAAGAGGAACCAACAAGTGGAAGAGGTCTACATCAACTGTATGGATTCAAGGTGCACTTCTTAACCTTCTCGTCTCTCTCTCTCTCTCTCTCTCT
>SNQJ01S0007999.1:183184-196490 GCA_010110895.2 Picea sitchensis | reverse complement strand
CTCTCTCTCTCTCTCTTATCACTTAGTCTAGATTGTTTTGGGGTATATTAGAGATAAATCGGTCTTTTAAGGGAGTTATCACTCTACCTATTCCTTAGACCCATTTTAGGGGGAATTTCCCCATAGTAGAATTGGCGACTCTACTGAGGATTCTCTCTAGGGTCTTAGTGGGAGATTTTGGTTTGATTTGATTTTTTTAGTTTCTTTTGATTTTTTTGAAGTTTTATGAGTTAGTTTGGGTCTCTAGTCACCATCCAAGTGCCTACCATCCTCCCTTGCCCAGTTGTTTGTCCAAACATTTTTCTTTTTTGAAAAATTTCAAAGTTGTATGCACCCTATCCTCTATATAGAACATGTACATACATGTTCTCCATAGTATATAGCATGCGTACATACATAGGTTTCTTGTGCACAACACATGTATCTGTGTTTTGGAAGGGTTTTTACAAAAGACTTTTCTTTCCTGATAAGAAGCTCTTTGTTTCTCAGGTCTTCCTGAACTCTTTAGGGTCTTTGTTGATTATGTTTGGTTGGGTTAAAGGCTCATACTATCTTGCCTTTTGTAAAGAGTCTTTGTTGTTTCTTTATTTCTTAAGAATTATATCCTCCTGTGGATTCCATTGAATCCCTGCTTTCAAGCAGTGGCTTAGGGTCTGTGTCAGTCTTGAGTTTTTCTTCTCTCTCTCCCTTGTTTGTGCTTTGAAAAACAAAAAAATATCATTTGCTTGTTATTTTATTTTCTTAGCATTCAAAATAAAAATAAAAATGTTGTAGTTCATTAACTGCATTTGCATTTTTTTTGGTATTTGTAGCATAGGTTGTTTATTACAAAAGAAAAGAGTTCCATTTCCAAATTTCCTTCTACATTGCTTCCTTGAAAGTTTAGTAGTTTTCATTTGCATTGTGAAATGAAAAGCACATTCTAGGAAAATATTTGCATTTTAGGATCTTGGACTATATTTCAAAAGTTTTCACTTACAAAGTTTAAAAGCCATTTTTTTAGTGGTAGAACGTAGTTTCCTTTCTACACGAATGTTCTAAAATATTTTATTTCTTCTCTTTCATCTCTTGAAATCACCATAAGTTTCACTTCCGTACCATTTTGAGTAAATTAAACCATTTAAAATCAATGGTTAACACTAAAATCAACTAGACTTTTGTTTGTAGAGTTCACCAAGTAGTCTAGGCTTTAGGGCCTTGAAATAGGTGTGGAGATGAAACTCTTCAAGGCCGCTTAAACAAACATAAGAGTTTGTCATAGGGAGTGTGGAAGTTTAGTTTCATAAGCATTAGTCGGGACCCTCTCTAACAAAGGGGATAAACACGAGGTCTCGTGAGGAAATGTAGAAGAGATAACCCCTCCAATGTTGGACCAAACGTAATGGGGATCGTATATTAAGGGTTGTTCTTGGGATTTTTGTTGACCGCATTTGAATACGAAGCTTCATGGACCTTGAATCCATTAGGGATCCTTGTTTGTCTTCTAGACCATTTTCCTTTGATACCCTTGAAAGGATTTAGAATTTGTTATCCTGCTCATTACGATCAACCTGATTGTCGATTGTACCCACCTGGTAACTAACTACGAGATAAGAACTTAGTTTCCTTTTTATAGGGACTTACAAAGTTGACTGTGGGGGTATATCATGGTACCTAGGGAAGACGTTGAATCACACTTTACAGAGTATACCCGGAGGGTGTTTCTGTGTTTGAGTTACACTTGTACCAGTAAGTTTCTCTAATGTTGATTGGCGTAAATGTTCTTCCTGCCAGTAATTTGATTGCTTGATTTTCCTTTAGGAAATTTTTTAGTGTGTGCTTTGTGTTTCACACTAGCTTAAACTTAGAGTGTTGGTTGATCATTTCAAAAGGTGGAAGATCAATAGTTCCACCATTCATGTAGGCTTCAGGGCCTGCCACTGGTTACTTTGGAGCCACCTCCGCCACTGCTGAGGCAAAGGCTAGATTAAGAGGGTTTGTTTGAAGTGACCAGGACACCGAAAGTTGTGCTCGATCTTGCTCCTAGAGAAGACACACCTGCACCAGAGGATTCCACCATTTATGACCTTGAAGTTGAAGGATTCAGGCCCACAAACCCTCTGATCACTATCTTTTTCAGATAGTCCCTCCTAAGGTGACTTCATCTGCACGCCATTTTGTTAGACGAGCAATGATGGAAATGAATAGCGCTACCTCTTCTGGGATCCCTCATACTCCCATATCGACTGTCATGGGGGGGGGAGGGGTTGTTGTGCCTCCTCCTCCACCTCCACCTATCAGGACTACGATTTTCGAGACACCTACAACTTCGGGCAGTGGCATGGTCTCCTCAACTACTATGACAATTGTTCCTTCTATTCAGAACATGTCTGGTGCTCCCTTTTGTATGGGATGTTGGGTTTCGACTCTAGTTTGACCTTAACCTACTCTACTCTACATATTGTTGGTATAGGGAAAGGGATTTATAGTGCTCCCTTACAAGGATATTTCGTGGGCACCACTGACTCATTTAATGTTATCCCTTACGGAGGGGGTCATATCCCTCCTTCGTCCCCTTTGCTTAGAGGTGCTTTCTAGCAGCCATTCGGGCTTAACACCAGTTCCATCTTGTTTAGTGGAGGGATTCATGGGCCTGAGTCCTATATGACTCTGGTAGGGTCTATGCATTTTTCTTTGTTTGGTGAATTTGGAAACAACACTTTCTCATCGTCCGCTTTCTCATTAAGGGGAAACCCCATCTTTGGTCAACCAAACCCTATGCAAGGATTCATTCCTTCACAAGGAGCAATGATAGAATTTTACTCCTCACAAGGTATTGGAAATCCTTGGCAGGGTTGGTTTCCTTCACAAGGGTTTCGATCGAGGGAAACCCCTCCCACTCTCAGTGGAACCCCGAGAAGGGTTCAGTACCTATGCCAGGAGGTTCGACTTGGAGAACACCCAACCAATGTCCTTGTAATACCTTATAGAGAGAAATTCCTACACAAGGTATGTCATCCAACTACGTGAATCTTTTGGCGATGCAGAATCAAGCGTAAACTCCTTTTAATGGTCAGGGCCACCATGGTTTCTACCAAAAACCTGGTCAACAGGAAAAATTTTCCTAGAAACCTGGTGCTAGTCAAAATCCAAGCCCTTGTTTTCCTTTGGATCCACCAAAACCTAGAATACCTTTCCTGGCAACTCTTGAATTTCCAAACTTGTCAACGTTGTTGAATGATCTGATCACTCATGATCCACGTTGGCCTCCCATGTTGAGTAAGTTTCCCTCGGACATCCCTAAGTTTGAAGGCAAGCTTGGCGAATATCCAAGTGATCATGTTATGAAATTTAATTTATGGTTCTTATCCAACTAGCTGAAGGATGAATCCATTCAGTTGCATTTATTTCAATGTACTCTTATACGGGGTATTTTGAAATGGTATATCGAGCTTGATAGCTCGAAGTATGCTTACTTTAACAACCTGGATATGCTTACTTTAACGACCTGGCTGGTGTGCATTCAATGAATACCAAGGGTAACCAACAATTTTAAGGAAAGAGGAAATCTAAAGCAAAACAAGGGTAAGGGGGATAAGAAGGCTATGAATAATGTTGAAGGGGGTAAACATGAAAAGAGGAAGGTGAAGTTTTTGTCTAAGCTTTGCACGGACGATCACTTGACTCACTAATTACCTCAGCTTGAGGTGGCCCAAAATATATTGGCACAACAACAACCTGTTGTGTTAACCAACCCTTTCCCACAAGGAAAAAATATCACTCAATCTTCCTCATCCACGAATGTGTCTAGGGGAAATCAGGGAGCGCCTGCACCTAATTCTAATAATGGAGTTGAAAACATATACATGATGAGATCATATACTCATATGTAGACTAGGGCTCATGATTACAGAATGTCAAAATCTGCTGACAAGGGAAAATAAGCTTCCAACCCACCGACTCCTCTTTACATTGAGAATATCGTGGGAGAAACTATGACTCACACCCCTAAAGGTGCATTTAAGAAGACTTCTCACAACCCGAACGTAAGGGATTCTCAAAAATACTCTGTTGTGGAGGATCTTGCACAAACTCCTTGTGCAATGTCTGCTCTAGAAGTTCTCTAGATTTCCCCCTCGCAGAGGAAATCATTGTTGTCTGCCTTGGGAGTTGCAACACTACTAACTCGAGAATAATTGTTTTTTACCCTACCAATTATAAACCTCGTTTGCCTCACCACGTCGCTTTTCAGATAGTACTGGTTTATGCCATGAAATCGTTGACATGGAACATTTTCTATACGGTGGTAGATGAGGATGCCTTGACTTACGTGATGTCATTGGCATGTTAGAAGGCCACTAGACAACCTGATTTGTCTCTGTCGTCGATGTTTCTAACAGTGTTTGACGACCAATATTTTATATCACATGGAATAATCCCCTCCTTCCCCGTGCAATTGGAGGGAAAAACCATGTGCGTCGAGGTAGAAGTAGTCGATGCGCCTCTCAAATACAATCTTTTGTTAGGGCATAGTTGGACCGATGCTATGACAACAGTTGTATCCACCGTTTTTCAGGTCTTATGTTTTTCTCACAAAGTTTGGATCATAATTGTTGATACGTTATCCTTCTCTCATCCTAACCCTTCATCGGGGGCATCCACGGTCCCGATGATCGAAAACCCATAGCCCGGTATCATCAACATAGGTGTTAGATTGTTTCCATCTCTAATGGGGACTTTTGATTATCTGCCACCTTGGAATGATGTCAAGTTTACTTCAGCTATCCCTGATGAGTCAAGGGTTGTGAGATTTCAAGTCGCTTCTTTTCAAACAAATTACTTTAACAACCCATGGACTTTACCTTCCCCATCAGCTTCTATGGAAGGGGTAGGGAATTATGGAATGGCTATACCTTTATCTGCTATTGAGGTTGCATACACCATTGTCCAAAAAGCCTCGACCAACCATGATCTGACTCCCCCACAGGAGCTAGATCCCATTCTGGAGCCTATTTGGGTTCAAGACTCTCTTGCTAGTCATGATCCTTTGGACTTAGTCTTTCCCTTTGACGAGGCAATTTTGAAGGCAATGAATGGGCTGGATAGACCTTAGGAAGATCACCACATATCTTATTGTTTACCTGCGCTGAGGAGAATAGAAGCATGGGAGTTCACTACAACCGTGAATGGATATGCCACTTGTCATGTTAACCCTATAGCCATGCATGAAATATATGTCGAGGGAAACATGGAGAGTATAGATGAAACAATTCCTATTGACATCTATAGAACCCCTAGCGTCATTGAAAATGTCTTCGTCGGAGCATATTTTTCCTCCAAGGAGATTCATATCTATACTGAATTATTTAAAGAGTTTTGTGACGTTTTTTCCTGGTCATATGAGGAGATGTCAGGCATTGACCCATGTATAGTTTAACACAAGATTACAACTTACCCAGATGCTAATCTTGTTTGAAAAAAGCTTTGTCTAGTCAATCCTCGCAAGGAAGTGGTCATCAATGCTCAGGTAGAGAAACACATTAAGGATAGTTTCATCTATCCAGTGTAGTTGACAGAATGGGTGTCGAACATTTTTCCTGTCAACAAAAAACAAGGTACGATTCGTGTGTGTATGGACTTTCTTGATCAGAATAAATCTTGCCTAAAAGATAATTTTCTAACCCCGTTCATTGATTAGATTGTCGATGAATATGCAAGCTATGAAGTATTTTCTTTTATGGATGAATTTTCTGGGTACAACCAGATTCAGATCAAACTCGAGGATCAACATAAAATGACATTTATATGTCCTTGGGGTACATTCGAATACAAAAAAATTCCTTTTGGCCTTAAGAACGTTTGAGCCACTTATTAGCAGTCCATGTCATTCGACTTCCATAATATTAAGCATAGATTCAAGGCGTATCTTGATGATCTGACATCGCGTTCTTGTAAGATATCCGATCATCCCGCCCACTTACGAATCATCTTTGAGAGGTGTCGCTACTACCAGATTCTCCTTAATCGAAATAAGTGTATGTTTTGTGTAACATTGGGTCGCTTGTTAGGTTTTATCGTGTCAACTAAAGGGATCATGGTCGATCCTCTGAAGGTTGAGGCAATAGAGCGATGTTCACAAGCAAATTTTGTAACCTTTCATCTTGTATATGAATAAAAGAGATTATCTTTGTCCCAAAACCTTATATGTACATGTTCTTGTTAATTTGATCATTTATATCTATATTTAGGATTTTAAGTGATTAATAGAGATTTTATATGTTGTTGTGTTGTATTCTTAACCCCTTGTAGGTCATCTTTGGGAGGAGATCTGTGATCTAAGAGGAAACAACAAGTGGAATAGGTATACATCAACCGTAAGGATTCAAGGTGCACTTCTTAACCTTCTCTCTCTCTCCCTCTCTCTCTCTCTCTCTCTCTCTCTCTCTCTCTCTCTCTCCCCCCCTTGTCACATAGTCTAGATTGTTTTGGGGTAGATTAGATATAAGTAAGTCTTTTAAGGGATTTATCACTCTGCCTATTCCTTAGACCCAGTTTAGGGGGGATTTCCCCATAGAAGATAAGCTTCATCGAAAATAAATATTTCATTCCATTCATGTTCTCTTTTGAATTATTCTTGGAGTCAGAGTGATAACACCATATAGTTCACTTCCATTTACCCTTTTGAGTAACAACAACCATAAAAGGAACAAGGTATCTAATCTAAAATCAACTAGACTTTTTCTTTATTAGGAAACGATCACAAATCTAGGTTGTAGGGCCTTGGTTGTAGGGTGGAGAATAAATTATCCAAGGCCACTGAAAAAAACTAGGAACACTAATGAGCGAAAATGCATTAGTAACGTGAAGTATTTGTTGGGAAAAACCCTCTAACACAGGATTCAAAAGGTGGGAGAAATTGAGAAGAGTTCTTGGACTGGTCCCCAAAACACTCTCTTAGTTGGGTTACGTGAGTCAAGGGGGAAATCTTAGTAGTGGAAAGTCCTCGGGGTGACACAACTATCTGAGTTGTTTTGGGTATAATACATTTGTCTTATGTTCCCTTCCCATTCATAGAATCCCTCTCCCATGACCATTTCGTCCAACCACCAAGCACAAAGTGGTATCCCTAGTTTCTTTTCCTAGGTTAACTTCCCAGGTGACTGCAGTGGTGGTACTGTCAGTGCCTGAGATAGACGTGCAACACATGATTTTGGCTCCTTAGGAGGGTACTTGGTTATGTTTGATACTTTCACCTATGGAAGTCCATTACGGAGTAGTTGTGGGTAACTATCTCTCATTTCTTCATTGAATACCTCACCTCCTATCTCCGGAAGATCCTTACTTCTTTTCTCTCTGTTACAAGATAATTGTTTGCTTGCTCTTTTCTTATAGGGAATTTAGTAATATGTTCTCTTTGATTTAGTAGAACCTAGATTGATTCTGTGTCTATGGAAACAGTTCTGGAGCCTACCAATCAAGAAACCTCTTTACATGGAGATCCTCGTCCTTTTCCAGGTTTTGGAAATATTGGTCCTCCTTACATTGCAACATTGAGTCTTCCTGGATTCACTATAGGATTACTAGTATGGTTGTTTTCCACTCCAGTGATCTTGAATGCTACTAGTGTTTCTAATGCAATCCCTCCACCCCAAGAACATCAACCTTGTGTTGACCCACTAACTTCTCCGCACGTTAGGTCTTCCTCTCTTTCTTCTTCCTCGTCTGTTGAAAGTATTAATGCTAGTAACCAGGAGGCTAAGAATAAGAAGAAAAGGAAGATTAAGAAGAAGAAAAATAAGCAAGGGGGAAATCAACCAGCCACTCTTAAGCATGATGGGAGTTTTGATGATATTGACAATTCTACCAACACACCTCGTAAGCCCAAATTCCCTTGTAGGATTTGTAAGGGTGACCACCTTCTCAAGGATTTCCCTAGTCTTCCCAAGGTCTTAGAAGTGTGATATAGAAGTTCCCAACAACCCACGTCGCCAGCCTCTGAACATCATTCTAATGACAACCCATCAACCAGTAATCATCAGGTTGGGGGAAAAGGGTCAAGTCAAGATTCATTGAATATGGTTATGCAGAGAAATGCACTGCACTTACCTTTTCCCGTGTCTATATGAAGATTCACAATTGTTGGAAGACATTGTTATTTCCCAACAACAACCTCTAGTTTCTTCCCATGAGCCTTCTCCCAACCAACCATTGGTTGATGAAGTGGTCGATATGACTTCATCCTCGGTCGATCCTTCTCTCCCCTTGGAGAGTGAAGTTAATAAAGTGGTAAGTCCAATACAATCCTTGATCGATCCCACTCTTCCTTTGGAGAGTGGAGTGGATACCACTAAGGTTCTTCTTGTCACTTCATATTTCTTCGAACAAGGGGGAATTTCACCCATTTCAACATAACCCCCTCTAAGTATTGAGGTTATTTCCTTTGATTGGGATATACTGGAGGAGCCTTGACTTCCTTCCTACCTGCCTTTCCAAATCCTAGTGCAGGTTTGCAATAAGATCACGGTACATCACATTATTATAGATGAAGGCACTTATGTTAGTATTCTATACTCAACTACTTGGACAGTTATTGGTTCCCCTCAGTTTGTGTCAGTGACCCATCATATGTGGTATTTTAATATAAGATCTAGAAAACCTTTAGGGATCCTTCCTCAACTTCCCATCATCTTAGGAGGGAAAAATATCTATATTGATGTTATGGTAATCCAAGGTCCCTTGGACTTTGATTTTTTCCTTGGGTGGGACTAAGTTTACGCTATGAAAGATGCCATGTCCACACTCTTTTGAGTGATTCATTTTCCTCATAATGGAAACATCGTGATCATTGACCGATTTTCGTTTGTTGGTACTAATCTGACTATTGAACATCCAAATCCCTTGAATGTTCCTTCTATGCAAGTGGTACCCCCCCCACCATAGGTTAATTATATGGCATCATGTCCCATGCCTTCAATTTCTAATGAGAAGGAGCCTCTCACTGCATGCTCATCTTCTTTGGACTTAGATATGGTAGTTGATATGGTGAACCACTCAATAGGAGATTTGGAGCCTGATATTATCCTCATTACCCTACTAAGTCCCTTGCCATGTAGTCCTTCCAGAGCATTGTTATTTCATCTGATGAAGACCTCTTGGAATCCATGGTCAAGGGTTACAAACATAGTTCTTTTCATGTGTCAAGATCATTAATAAAATGAAACAAATGACTATGACCATAGTTATTTTCCTGTGTCAAGCTTGTTAAAAAATAAAATAGACGATCATGAGCATAGTTCTCTTTCTCTGTCAAGATCGTTAAAAAATGAAATAGATACCCACGAGCATAGTTATTTTCCTATGTCAATCTCATTAAAAAATGAAACAGATGACTATGAGCATATTTCTTTTCATGTGTCAAGCTCATTAAAAAATAAAACAAATGACTATGAGCATAGTTCTTTTCATGTGTCAAGCTCATTAAAAAATGAAACAGACCCCCCTCCAATTAAGTGGAATCTTCCACTATATCTCATACCTAACCATTCATTTAATTCGCCTATGTCAACTGATCCCCTTTCTTCCTCCCTCTATGGTAAACCTATTCCTATTAGTAGCCAGGATTCGTTTTAGGTGTAGAAGAAGAGTCAATGGATGAAACGAAGCTTAGGGTGCATGTCTCTAGCCTCTGGAAATCTTGTTGGAGTTAAGCCACTATCTTATGCTGATCATGATGGGGGAAAAGTACCAACCTATGGACATCATGTTGGGAAGAAAAATCACTAATGGGTATCACTTGAGCATAGTTTTATCCTTTGTTTCAAGCTCATGTAAAAATGAAACCAACCTCAAGCACAGTTTTATGTTTAGTTTCAAGCTCATGTAAAAATGAAACCAACCCTGAGCACAATTTTATTCTTTGTTTCAAGCTCGTGTAAAATGAAACTGACCCCAAGCACAATTTTATTCTTTGTTTCAATCTCGTGTAAAAATGAAACTGACCCCAAGAACAATTTTATTCTCTATTTCAAGATTGTGTAAAAATGAAACCAACCCCGAGCACAGTTCGCTTTCTGTGTCAAGCTCGTTAAAAAATGAAGTAGACGACTGAGCATATTTTTATCACTTTTTCAGGCTCGTAATATCTATATGAAAAATGAACTCTTTGGAGTCTCGTTTAAGTTCTTTTTAGACTCCCTAAACATGAAAAGATTGTCAAGTGAGCTTGTTTCCTTTCACACTCGTTAAAAGGATTTGAAAGGGCGTATATTTGGTGTAATTTTAACCATTTTTCGAACCAGATGGAATAATTATGAAAATGAATACTATAGTCAACCTTGACTAGAATATTTATCACTTTTATTGTTTTACAGTTTTTTGGGCTCGGGGGACTAATTTATGAAAAAGAACACCCTTGGAGTCTTCTTTAAGAACTTTTCAGACTCTCTAAATGTGAAAAGACCACCGAGTTTACCTTCTTTGGGCTAGTAAAATTATACATTGAAGGACCCATATGGGATATATGGGATCGAACCCCTCCTTCTTCAGGTTCGTTAAAAATGTGATGAGGGACTCATCAAAGATGAGCTATATAGAGAATTTGTTATCCTCCTCAACCTTGTTTAAAAATAAAGAGGTACTCATCGTTCATGGTGGGGGGGGATTGAAATTAGTAGGTAAAGTTTTTGGAAATCATTACGGAAATTGTTTTTTGTCTCCCTTGAACATGGCACCCTTTTGCATCTCATATTACAGTTGGGTAATATTCTTGTCTCTAAGTCAAACCAATCCTATGAGTCCTCATACTCCTTCGTCTCACCCGAAGAGTTCCCCAGTGATCGTTGCACTATGTTTTGGTCTATCTCTCAATCGAGTCAATGTTTTCAAGTCATTTGTTGTGCCTCATAATGTTCAAGGGAAGTTTCACCTCAAACCAAGCATTCTGCAGTATTACCAACTTTCATCCCCATGTCAATCCATACTCATTTAATACACCATCTTACATCATTTTCTGGTGTTTGTTTCATGTCGATGATGGGGGACACATCATGGCCCTCCTTCGACGAGTATGTTCCTGTCGGCTTCAACACATTATCTAGGAATTAGACTTAGAAACCAGTTAGTATCTTGGAGCCTGCATGCCTCAATGGAAGGTTTCCTCACCTTTAACAATAGGTTTACACCATTGACCTCTGATCGAATGATTCCATGGATGTTCGACCTCAACTCATTTATTCCCATTCGTTGGAATGTACTAGGGTACCTTGGGAGTCATTTTTATCATTGGTGATTTCCCTCACACTTGTTAACGATATACATTAATGACCATTAATCAAGTGGTTTTTACCATGTTCAACATCAAGACATCTATTCACATGGCTAGAATCATATTGTTTTGTGATCGAGATGAAGAGCCTGGGTTGGGCACTCACTTTGTTATGTGATTTTCCCAAGCTGCAATGGAGATCATTTGAGTATGTCGCACTTAAGTGTCATAAGTGTCGTATGCACCTTACTAAGTGTCGCATGCACTTTATCAAGTGTCATATGCACCTTAATAAGTGTCACATGCACTTTATTAAGTGTCACAAACTTTGACACCGTGGAAGAACATTTTTCATAATCCATATTCATTTTGGAGGAGAAAACCCATCATAAGAAGGTCGAAACAATGTCTTTTACCTTGAGATTTTGACCATTTTTGAAGGTCAATGCTCCCCTACTCATGTATAGGGAGCATTGAACTCTTAACACTCTCCTACCCATGTATAGGGAGAGTTGTCAATGCTTTGTGATCAGTGTTAGGGGAGCATTGAAGTGGTTAGAGGAAGTTGCAACTAATCCACCGTATTCTAAGTGTCAATTCCAAGAGGATGAGGTCAAATATTTGAGTCATATATCATGGCTCCA
Organism: Picea sitchensis; assembly: GCA_010110895.2. Taxonomy (NCBI): domain Eukaryota; kingdom Viridiplantae; phylum Streptophyta; class Pinopsida; order Pinales; family Pinaceae; genus Picea; species Picea sitchensis. The sequence goes on along the minus strand of SNQJ01S0007999.1, from coordinate 184,604 downwards.
TCTTAAGTAAACTCAATCTCAACTTATGAAGAAAAATACTCAACCATTTCCTAAAATACTTTATGATGGTTAAGCCTTGAAACTCCTATATAATGAGTGCATTCCAAGGTGAAAGTGATAGAGATTTAAGAGCATAATATTTATGATAGTGTGAAAATCAAGGGGCTAGAAAAAGGAGAGATTGGAGGAATGCTAGCAAAACATCAGAAGGTTGTAAGGTTTTCCATGTTTTCCATTATTAATATATAACTTGGCCTATTTCTCTTAATGTCTACATTGTTCATTTCATGGATGTTTATCTTTGTCTTGTTTAAGTCCAAAATAGATAAATCTAGTTCCATCTAAAGATATATATTAGCATAAGAGAATCATCTCATCTCTTGCAGGAGAGCTACTTCCATACTAGGAGCTCGGAGATCAAGTTCAAAAGTTGGAGAAACAAGGACAAACTACAAGAAAGAGGTAAGCCATCTACCTTTTTCTCTTTCTCTCCCTCTTATGATTTCATTAATGAACATATAAATTAGTCTTAATAGGAATTTAGTGTCTATTTGTTTTCCTTCTATCTTAGATTGAAGGAAACTCGATCCAAGGGGGATTTCACCTATTCACATGGGGAATTCACCACAAAAAATAATGTGTAATTCTTTTGAGCATTATTTTTTTTTTATCTAATTAACCACAAAATAATGGTAATGGTATAATATTATATACAACCTAAGTGGGTCTAATGGTTAAGAACATGTGTTTTTCTTTGGAGGTCACAAGTTCAAATCTAGAGGGGGAAGGTTATGTATACCTCCATAGAATTTATCAATCAAATCATTGCGGCTAGGGAGTCCCTTATCTCACAAACAAGAAGATTGCATACACCAATTTGGTAAAACATGTTTGTATGCAAAATATGATATGAAAACATTCAATACCTTCTTATTGACGAATGTGATATAATAGTTGGTGTTTGCCATGATTTTATTTTGATGTATTTTATAATAATTATTTTATATTAAATAAAATTAACTACATCATTGTATATTATTGATAAATTGTAGTTTAAAGATTAAGTTATAGTATTATTTACATATTATGATTCAAACTCAAATAAATATCATTTTTTTAAAATATATCTTTTATTGAGTTTAACACTTTTATATTAAAATGNAATTCTTTTGAGCATTATTTTTTTTTTATCTAATTAACCACAAAATAATGGTAATGGTATAATATTATATACAACCTAAGTGGGTCTAATGGTTAAGAACATGTGTTTTTCTTTGGAGGTCACAAGTTCAAATCTAGAGGGGGTAGGTTATGTATACCTCCATAGAATTTATCAATCAAATCATTGCGGCTAGGGAGTCCCTTATCTCACAAACAAGAAGATTGCATACACCAATTTGGTAAAACATGTTTGTATGCA
>SNQJ01S0007999.1:147232-166278 GCA_010110895.2 Picea sitchensis | reverse complement strand
CCACATCCAACTTTCATCTGCTTGACTCATATGGCATTCTTCTTCTTCCTTAATATCTAAGATATACACATTGCTTGAGGTTCTTGGTGCAATTGTAATTAATTTTCCCGATCCTTCTCTTATTTCACATTTTTGGGAGTCAAAGATGAGTATATGTCATTGATCACAAGTTTGGATTACACTCAAAATATTAGGCTTCATATTTTCAACTAGTAACACATTTTCTTCTTTGTTTTTCTTGTTGCCCAAAGTGAATGTGTATTTTCCAAGTATTTTAGCAGATACATTATCTCCAAATGTGACACTTCATTTTTCCTTCTTTGTTAGTTTGATAAATTTACTTTTATCTCCTCTCATATCTTTGGAGCATCCACTGTCAATGTACCATTGACACTTTTTCTTCTTGGCATACAAGGATACTTTGCATTTTGTATCTTCCATATTTTTTCCTTTCTGTATTTTCTTATCTTGAGTGATAAAAGAAGTTGTTTTTGTGGTTAGCCTGCATTCATTGATTTGATGACCATAATTGTTGCACTTCTTGCATTCAACATTGAATATTTGTAATGGAGAGAATGAATTGTAACTTCTATTCTTCGTATTATTTTTGTTTCTTTTATATTTTTTATTATTTCTATGAATGTATGATTTTCCATAAGCCTTGCAATGTACTTCTTTATGCCCAAAGTTATTGCAAGAATAGAAATATCCAAGAAAGATGTGTTGATATCTCTTAGGAGTTGTTTTAGCCATTATATTCCATTTTTATTCTTTCTCTTTTCTGGGAGGTGAAGACTTCAGTTTATTATGAACATTCTTTAATGATGCCTTCTTCATCTTGTTATTTTCAATTTTTAAGGTGTTCTTAAGAGCATCTGCATAACTTTTTTGTCTTTTTTCTGTCTTTTGTGTTGCAGAGGTTGATTTTTTATCATCCCCAAGTCCTATCTTATCCTTTGGTGATCTTTGACTATTTAGAATTTCATCCAATATTTTTGAACTTTTTTCAAATCTTGAGTGATTCTTTCATTTCTCAAGTTCCTTTTTCAAAAGGACGATTTCAACTTCTCTCTTCTCACAGTCTTGTTGTTTTTCATTAAGTTTTTTAGTTAAGATATCTTCCATTATTTTTGCCTCTTGGAGTTGAGTCTTCAAGTCATTGATGATTTGTTCATTTTCTTTGACTATTTTTTAGATTTCTCTTTGTCTTGATTTATGTGTTTCCTCAAAATCTAGTAATTGTCATTTTAATGACTTAGTCTTCTTTTTATATTTTATGAGCTCTTCCAGAGCACTGAGAAATTTTGCTTCAAGATTTACTTCACCTTCCTCTTTAGAGTCTTCATCCATGCCAAAATCATTTTCAGTAGGATTATCATGTTTCTCTATACTCCTAAATAGATGCTCTGATTCTTCTTCTTCTTCTTCACTTTCTTCAGATGAGTTGTTCTCTTGTTTGGTGTAAAAGGTCTTCTTCTTTTTGTTGACTTTCTTCTTGTTTCCGGTTTTTCTCTTCTTGTACTCTTTGTAGGTTTATTCAACATCACTTTCTTCTTGTTTTGGATGGGTACATTTGTCCAACTTTGCCACAGATAAAACATGTAAGAGGTAGTTTTGCTTTGAATTTACTAGTTTTTTTCTTAAGTTTCTTCATGAAGTTTGTTATTTCTTCATCAGATATCTCTAATTGATCTTCATTGGAGACCTGCTCTTGATTCTTCTTGGATTTTTTTGCTTTGAAGGTTGTTTCCCCTTTAGATGGCCTTTATTTCCCTGTCCTCATCTCATAGGCTATAAGGATTCCATGAATTTCATCCATAGTGAGTTTATCAAGGTTGTCTCTATCCTCTAAGGTAGAGATCTTGGCATCATATCTCATAGGCAATGATCTCAATACTTTCTGAACAATATATTTGTCTTCTATTGTTTCTCTCAATTCTTTGACTGAGTTGACTATCTCGTCTACTCTCTAAAGATATTCTGCAATATTTTCTTCTTCCTTCATCTTTAAATTTTCAAACTGTTCTCTGAGTGTTTGAAGTTTGTCTTGTGTGATCTTGTCATATCCTTCATAAATAATTTTAAGTGTGTCCCATAATTCTTTGACTTATTTATAGGGCATTACTTTTACAAATACATTTATGCAAATCCACTTAAATTGACATTAATAACCTTTGAATTGTCATTGCATAACTTATTTGCAACAACATCAGTTGGTGGGGAAGATGGTGCAGTGTAGCCATTTTCTACAAATTGTCAAATATAAAATCCAAGTGCCATCAGATGACTCTTCATCCTTATTATCCAAAAAACATAGTCATCTCATGTGAACCATGGTGTTATTTTGGATGACATTCCTTGTTGTTGATCCATTGGATTCTTTAGGATCTACCTTCCAGTGGTTATACTGTGGTGCAGGAGCCTGTTCTAATACCAATTGTTGAAAACACTGAGAGGAGGGATGAATCAGTATTACCTTTTTAAACAATCAGTAATTACTTTGTTATTTTATTTATCACCACAATAGATCAACAATGGATTTGTAATTAAAATCAATTATATAAATATAATTAACAAGAATTATAAAGTTTATAAAGAATGATCTATGATTGTGAAGAACATCAATCCACTTTAGAGTGCCAACTCTTGGAGACACAAATCCCCTTATTTTCTGAGCACCTACTCAAGGAAGCTACAATTCCCTGCTTCTTCAAGCATCAACTTCAAAGGGGGCTCCAACCCCCTATATTCATCAAGAACCAACTTGAAAGGAAGTTGCAACTCTTTATTGTTCAGGTTTCAATCTATAGATGACTACAATCCTCCCGAGCTCCTCCCTTCCACCGCCACTACGCGATTTTTGTTTTTACTCTCATATATTCTGGTGACTCTGCTTCAAGTATACTTAGATATCTTCTGAGTCACACTTTCATTCTTCATTCTTATGAGTTTATATATCCTTCCAAATGGTGTGCATCATTGAACCATTGTGTCTCTTCAATGAATCAATGTCCCTCTTCATTAACAATAGATTGTTCATTGAAATTAACTTGAATTGACTTCAAATCCCCTTTAAATTAATTATGATCTTTCTCATGTCAATATTCCTTATGGAATGATCGTTCTGAAAACCCTTCATGAATTTGACTAAAATTGTCAATTTCTTCATTGCACTGAGCTCTTGTTTCGTAGAGACTCAACAACCGTTGGATTGAGATCACAATTAAATGTTGACCATTGATTTCAATGTGCATATATTTGTATATTCATGCCTAATTGTTTTAGGTACTTATGCTCTTCCTTCAACCCACTTTACCTTACTGATGAATGGTTGAAATTGCACCAATGAGTTGATCCAATGGCCTACCTTACTACTAAGAAGATCTTGATCCAACGACTCTGACTTAATCACTCGGTGAAATGGACGATCCATTTTTACTTGGGCGCTTTAGACAGATCAACGGTTTGGATATAATCAATCGTTGAGTGGACGGTTCTTATTCATTCAAACATGGAATTTTACTTAAAATTATTTCATGTGACGATTTCGCGGACTCTCGGACTTGCGGACTCACATGTCTTCTCGGGTGTCAACAAATTGCACGTCCAACTTTCGTTACCTTCATAATGAACCATAGATATTGATCCAACGACTCTGACTTAATCGCCCGGTGAGATGGACGACCCATATTTCTTCTAGGCACTTTAAACAAATCGACGGTTCAGATATAATCAACCATTGAGTGGACGATTCTTATTCATTTTAGACATAGACTTTTACTTTGAATTATTTTGTGTGCAAACTCTCAGACTTGTGGAGTCACATGTCTTCTTGGGTGTCATCAAATTGCACGTCAAACTTTCGTTACCTTCATAATGAACCATATATATTGATCCAACAAATCTGACTTAATCGCTCAATGAGATGGACGGTCCATATTTCATCTAGGCACTTTAAACAGATCAATGATTCAGATATAATCAACTGTTGAGTGGACGGTTCTTATTCATTTTAGACATGGACTTTTACTTAGAATTATTTTGTGTGCGGACTCTCGGACTTTCGGACTCACATGTCTTCTATGGTGTTATCAAAATGCACCCCCAACTTTCACAGCCTCCAAAATGAACCTATACTTAGAAAAAATCTTAAGCGATTTTTCTCAGGCTCGCGGACTCTTGGACTTGCAAACTCACATCTCTTCTATGGTGTCATCAAAACGCACCCCAAACTTCTGTTATCTACATAATGTACCATACTTAGAAATTTTAAGTAACATAGATAGAATATGATACTTAGCCATTTTTTGGTTTCTCAATAGACTTGCAAAAAGAGATCTGAGCCGTTTGATTCATTTTGATCTAACAGTAAACATCGTTTTCTTCACCCGATTGTGCTCTTATTTTGATCCAACGATCAACATTATTCTTCATTATTTACGGTCAAATCGTGCTCTTATTTTTATCCAACGATCGCCAAAGTGGTGAAGTTCCAAAGTTTGATTGGCCTTGATCTACGGTTGAGGATTATCACTCATAATCTGACGGTTGGGACTTAATTTCTCCCAGCCTCTAGTTCCACCTCAATCTGACAGTCATGGGTTGTCCCGAAAACTACATCAATGGACAAGATTCCTCCTCAACCCCTTTGGCTTCTGCGCGATCTCTATAATGTTATTTCTCCTGAGCTTTTATTTCCTCCTGCGTGTTCTTTTACATACATGTTTCCATGGTTGAAATCAATGACAACTAGTCTTCCAACATCTCTCACCTGGAGAGAATGTTCACGGGCTCGACAACCCGCTTCTTCGACCACGGGCCTAACAACTCGCTTCTTTCAATCACTAGCTAGATACAACGTCCACGCACATGTATGGATGTTGAAGTCCACTTCCCTAGTATGGACGATAAAGGATAATGAATGAATGATTGAATGATGGGGAGAAAGTACTAAATTCCCCCATATATTTTTGCATGTGTCATATGTGACACTTGGCACATAAGAGACTCCCTTGTCCCCACTTTTGAAACATAGGATAAAATAACCTAATGTTATGTGACCTTAGTACTTAGGAATAATACTATTTTATTCCTAAGCCTAAGTCCCTTGACTTAGTCCCTTAAATTTATACTTCAAGCCCCTTATCCTTCCTAGTGGAGTTAAGCTCCCATACTCTTTTGTTGGGTCAGTCTGTAGTAGTGTACTTTTATTAATATATGAGTATGATTACAAATTACAATAACTGTAATAGTGTATGTTGAGCTCCCATTTTGTCACTCACCATACACCTCTTTTGGCCATTTACCCCCCTACCTAGGCATTGAAATCCAACTTAGTACCTCCTACTATTATCTATTTGCTTGCCTAAAGATCCTGATTACAACATGAGGTAAAAGTTGTTTATTTCAATAATTTTTGAAGTTCTTAATAAATTAATTAGGATTTTTTAGCTATTTGTTTACCAATGATAAAAGACACTTACCTTTTCAATGCAACAACTGTTCCCGCACTATTCCTGGCTTTCCAGTACCTACGCAAGCATTCCGATACCTAAGGTTGTAGCTTCTCCTAGCTGCGCGCACCCAGGACGGAGTTGGCAACATGGGTATTGTTCTTATGATTAATGCAATGGTTGTTGACCGTTTCCCTTGCACCCAACAATCTTCGATTACACAGAATCGACCCACAAACAAATCTTCTAGAGTAGCGCCAGATCGGGGTCCGAACTCAATACAGGACGATATCTAAGTTGGTTGTAATGATTTCTTGGGATAGAGGAAATCGTGGTTAGTAAGATCCTCTAGTTTTGTTAAGTCATTTTTAGTCATGAGTTCCCAAGAACTGGGGAAAGCAATGTAATTTGATATACTCAGAACCAGATATCTATGAGGAGGTTCGCTCTGTGTAAATGTTAAGCTATAAACACTCTTTGCAAAAGATAATGAAAAACTATGTTATCCATTTCTTGTCTTGATGTTATGATGAATGTGTTGTGAGTAAAGTAAGGGTTTATGTGTGATGTCAATTAGATTTTGATTTATCCTTGTTTATAAGCATGGTGACTTACTGAATCGTTTTCGCTCACTACTTGGGAAGACATGGGCCCACCTCCCCTGGTAAGTTGAGTTATCTGTAACCTGTTCTTTATTTTGTTGTAGCTTTATTTTCGAATGGTGTGAAGAGATCTTTGGATCCTAGGTTTCACTTGAGGTTTTGTGTGTCCTGTACCCACACGAGATTTCTCTTAAGTTATGAATCAGATTTCCTTTAGTATGATGGAGAAGCTTTCATAAGAACACATAGATTGCAAATGAATGATTATATGCATGTATTTCACCAAAGTTTATCTCCGTAGACACTTGAAGGTCGCATATGTTTCAGTATTTATTTGCAGCTTATTTAATCTCGAATACCTTGTTTAAATACTTCCCATGAATGGTGAATAAGTAAGCGCTCACCTCATTCACTAGATACCACTGCATTGAGATTTCAAATTCATCAACTGTGTATGTGACAACCTGGGATTGTAATACGATATGCACAAGATTGATTCTAAATTAACAAGGGCGGGTTTATTGAGCACATTATAACGATTTGGAATGAGATGTATGATCAAGCTGAGACTTCCCTCACTTATATATGTTCATGAGGAGATACATCATTACTTATTTTCAGATAAAAAGGATTAATATTAAATCTAGAAGCTTTGTGATGACCTGATCACATCTTAATAAACTTTGAATACATCTTTCACTGTTGAAAGAATGAACTGTATCTGCAGGGTAATCAATTATTGTATTAGGACTCTATGGTATTAAGGGCATGGGTCGTTAATGAGAACTTGTCTTTGGGGATTTGAACTATTGGCTTGTTATGCGTGGTGTGACCTCTAGAGGTACTGTAGCAACGAGAGATACCATTTCAGGAGCTAAGAGCTTAGTTTAAATTCATGATGTGTGTTTACATTCTAGTGTAGCTATTGATTAGTGTATAAGTTGTGTTTACATTCTTTGTTGATAGTTGCAAGTCTTCCTAGATTATAATTAATTAGTTACTCCATCAAGTTAAGTGTCAAGCTTGTGGCAAGACTCTTTCAGAGTCATTCCCCTGTACACTGGTTCTTGTGTGTGGGTAAGAATGCAGTGGCACCTCGTAGTGTGTCATGCTTGTTATGAGTTAAGCCTCTTAGGTTAAGAATAGGGTTGGTTAATAGGAAACATCCTCCAACTGATTAGTCTCATGATAGGTCAGTAACATAATCACATGGAGACTTGAGTGAATCCATATAGTTGGCTGATATAGACATCTGCTTGGGGAATTGCTCTTTTGATTTTCGTTCATAAATAGATGATTGCTCTTTGTGCATAGGATAAAATTTACATGATTAGACCTCTGGTTGATTGCTAAGTTTCAGTAATGGTAGTTTGGTTCGAGCTTTTGCTTGATTTATAGATTGCCTAGACCTCTTGCTCTTGGAAATACAAACTAGGGTATACTTCTGTAAGTTGTCTGCACATACTGTGTCTGTAGAAGTTCATCAGTTTACGAACCTGGTTGACAATTTATGTGGGACTTTATTACAGCAATTAAATAGCCGAACAATGTACTTTTATTAATATATGAGTATGATTACAAATTACAATAATAGACATGTTGGCCTTTGCCTTTTAGCAATCCAAACTCTTCGGACTAATAATCACATACTCTGACCTATAATATCCTAGTAGCTCACCAGTCTATAAAACATATGTACAATTACATTAGCCTATAAAACATATGTACAATTACAATTACATTGGAGATTAACCTGGGATATTACAAAGCAAGTTAACAATTAAAACCAAAATAATGAGGTGTGTTTAAAGCCTATAAGGTTTTCAAAAATGTGAAACATGGTTGAACATTTCAGTTTCATTTTAGTGGCATTTCATATAAATCTCTATCTCCAAAATAGAAAAAGCATTTTGATAATTCTTAGTACGTTATTAACAAGCATTTCGAAGTAGTAAGTTATGAACACAATTATTTTAAAATCTTATTTATGTATAATTGTACAGTCTAAACTTTCTATCTTTTGGCAGTTTTCTGACCATTTTTTCCGTTTAATTTTGCCCAAAATCAGATGAGGAATGGCTGGATATACATATTTGAGTGGACTAAGGTGTGCACAAGCTTTTTAGTTAAGAAAAATTCTAGTAAGTGCCACCTTTTTAGTTAAGAAAAATTCTAGTAAGAGCCACCTTTGACAAATGGCCGTCTCTCCCATATTCATAACCTTTTTGGCCTGCTTCAGAATAAAAGAGAGTAAAATAAAAAAAGACCAAACCGCCACCCTTTCCATCAGACAATTGCATGTAGTCTTTGTAAAACAATTGGATTGCAAAAGTTGGAGTGGAATCGAAGAAAACGTTAATTGTGAAAGCGGCAGAAGATTTCCAGAGATTTCCACCCATCTCCTCTTTTTCCACTATAACTGCACCACGGAGCTGAAATTCTTTATGGAAAGCCAAAGCTGAAGCTTTGGTCAGTTTGGATACGATACATTTGGGCAAATTTGTTTATTCTACTCTTTTATCGGTGGCGATTATGCTCGAGCTATAGACCGCCAATCGCCACTTCAACTTTTTGATTAGCAATTCACAGCAAAAATATAAACTAAAAGTTTTGAATAAAAAAATGAGTTATACAAATTTCGATTTTTTTTATTTAAATGTCCTTGAGAGTATACACAGACAATCACTAAACCACAGATGGGAGTTTTGAGATGACTTAAGCATGAACAGATATAGCTGATCAGCTTCATACTATGTCTTGTCATAGTCACAAACAGAATCATCAATGCCTGAAGGTGGATTGATTTTGAACAGAAAGCAAACAACAGAAGACTCTTCATCTCCCATCTCATTGGAGATGATCAAATTTCCATTCCATGTCATAGCATGTTGCATCAGATATATACAGAATAACAATGCGTGATGGTGAAACTAGAATTTTCTAGTCATCAGTACACATCCAGGAAAATTTCCATCAAAATTTTATAGACATTCATGCAACAAAAGTTGTAGAAGGGTAAGAATTCAATTCTGGTCTCGGCCTAAAAGAGTATATCTCATAACCGGTCCCTTCTCCAATATGAACTCTGGGTTTCTTGTGCCTGCTGTTTATAAACAGATCTTGCTCCTCCTGTGCAATTTGATGGTGGCTTTCGGTGGCAGAATACAATTCACTATTATCATGAAGGCTAGAATGGAGGCCATATAATGTATCATCACCCCACCATTCATCTCCCATCTCGCCATTCAATAAATCATAGGATGTATCATCACCCCACCAATCATCTCCCATGTCATCATTCAGTAAATCATTATTTTCACAATTTGTTACTTCCTTGTCCATAGGAGGTTCAGATTGCTGGAATCCATCAGAAGAAAGCCAATTATCATTCACCATTTTCACAAACGTTTGCTGAAGTTCCTCAAAACTATCCTGTGTGTTACTCTGCATCCAGCAAAGTATGTAATCCTATTATTATCTTAAAAACCAATCAAAACAACTGTAGAAAAGATTCCAGTGGAGAAATTGACAGTCAACCCTCAAGAATGAAAAATAAAATAACTCCCCATCCAGCAAAGTATATAATCCAATGATTAGCTTAAAAAACAATCAAAACCCATCCAGCAAAGTATATAATCCAATTATTAACTTCAAAAACAATCAAAACAAATGTAGAAAAGATGCCAGTGGAGAAATTGACAATCAACCCTCAAGAATGAAAAATAAAATAACTCCATGCAGATTCCTAACCTGATCTCTAACATTTGCCATCATTGTCGCCATCTCATCTAGAAAATCAGAGAATCCCTGCAAATATGAGAAAGGAGAATGTCAGTAATAACCTTTAACGATTCCTTACTTCTTCATTTTTTAATATATGCTGAAGCTCCATCATTTCCTCGAGGAGATATACAAATCGAATTAGGAGAAATAAAAACCAGGGAAGAAATGTAGGCACTCACCTCTACATCATCCTCCGAATCGTATACGCCTGCATCATACATTGCCCTTTTGGTATCATCTGATAGAACTGCAACCAAAGAAACCCCTAATTAACCAACATCTCATTCATGGTCACTTAATCAGTTAATTCTAGGCTTCATAACATTTTGCTCAGCTAGCTAATTACCTGAGTATGCTTCTTGTATCTCTTGGAATCTTAACTTGGCCTGCTCAGCCAAAGATGGTTCTTTGGACCATTTGTCAGGATGCCATTTCTGCAACAAAATCAAATGATACAGAGTGAACAACTATTCCACGCAAACAAAAGGAACACATATACAAACAACAGAATAAACACAGATATAGCAAGGATAATAAGACATATTGTATTAAATCAATACACCCTACAGTAGGTACAAAGAATGAAGTCTGCCCACGAGGGGCATCTCTGTCTCACCCAATCCTCCATCTGTTACGATGAGCCTAAATTCATTCAATGCATTTCCTATGCATCCAGCCAGTTACAACAGGAATCCTTCAGTTACAAAGGATTCCATAGACCTGTCTGTTACAAAGGCCTAACAACTTCTTAATTAATAGCAAATTTAATAATATTTAATTTATTTTAACATGTAAAAGAGAATCTATGTAATCAGGATGCAATGGCTAAATCCAGAGTAACCCCAGGCATTCAGAAACATTGATCACAGGCTAACAATCTAGACCGGTTCTACTATCTTAACTGAAGGAGTAAACACGTGCAACAGCGAAATCCCAAATTGGCAGTGATTGGAACCTTAATCAACAAATGCACAGAAAATATAGAAGGAATTATAGGGCATCTGAGAAACCCTTAGATAGTTGATTTGATTTGATTCCTATACCAGCAGAGGTCTATCTAAATCTTGGTTTGTATGCACCTGAAGGTCCAATATTGGATGCATTCGTCACGTGTGTGAACTCAAGATATGCACCCTCCAGTTCTGCAAGTTGCAACCTCCATGTGCGTATCATACTTGCGTTTAGATGGATTGTGCTAGTTCATGGATCACCCCAAACCCCACCCCCACCTGAGACCTATTACGCTTAGAGGGATTTAGGTGCAAACTTCTTGTTGTTGCTGAAAGATCCCAAGTTAGGATGGCTCTATGCTAATTTATTGAACTATGAGATTTTTTCATTTTGGTTTATTAAAGCTGCACTTTACAGGGATGCAATTTGACAACCAAATTGCCCATCGGAAAGCAATTTGACCATCAAATATAGTTAAAAATCCTGCATACCCTCATCAAGAACGGAATTTGACAGCCAAATTGCCCTTCATAAGACAGTTTGATGGTCAAATACAGTGAAAAAATCCTGCACACCCGTCATCAGAGTTAATTAAAATGCTTAATACAGTTATCAAAGCCATCAAATTTAACAGGTGGATTTGTTTTCAAATTCCAACCCTGGTCCACCTGGGCTGTGCGCCTAAATACCACATAAATGCCCACTAGTGGCCAAATATGACCAATGAAAATGAAAGAAGTACATGAATAAAACATGTAATGGGAATGCCTGGTGCGGATTCAGTAAATACATATCAAACTTGGGTTTAGAAGGGTCGTGCTTGCCCCACAACCCCGCACCCCACCCCTCGACCTCCACCCAAGCTGTAAAATGCATCTCACTTCTGAGGATGGAATAACGTTCACTGGTGCCCAAATATGGAAAATGAGACAGAAAAAAGGTTTATTAATAGAATATGCAACGGAGTGCCTCTTGCAGATAATGCAGATACAGAGTTATCATAAATCCAAGACCTAGCAACCGCAAAAATGCTAAATTTGGGGATACACATGCAAAGGCAATCCCAAAAGAACACTCCAATATCGAATTCCATCAAAAAACCTGGCAAAAAACCTCCTCTAAAATCATTTGAGGATTCCAAACAACCCCACATAAAAATACCCTTCTTATTGCCTGCGAGATATCTGCATTATGTGCTTAACTTCAAACAGACTGAAAACGGAGCAGAATGCAAATTTACATGCAAACCAAGCACAAAATCTCATTGTATTTCTTCCTAATTAATGGCAGGAAAGATTCTGTACTCACCTTTGCCATTTTTCTGTAAGCACTGCGTATTTCAGCATCAGAGGAATCTTTGTTAACACCGAGAACTGCATAAAACGACGAGGCTGATCCCCTCTCAGACTCCATTCTGAATCACCACTCTATCGATCCTCTTCACACAGAGAACTACAAGCCCAACTTCATTACACACAGCAGGCTGTAATCTGCTTCCCTAAACCTCCCAAACCACAAAAATCTTCCAACCAATATCGATCAATTCAAGCACAAAACTACCAAATAAATTGCCGATTCCCCACCTTCACTGTGCCCCTGATATTTATTCCTCACCGTTGACAAAATCATGGGAAGAAGTTTAATGGCCAAGAAAGACCTCAGATTGCGGGTGCATATGGCACGTGTGCCCTTCGACTAAACTAGAACAACACCACCAATTCCAGAACTTAAGCTTGCGTCATGCATATCAAAAAATATATTCCTCCCGTCCCTACTGTGCAATTCTTTCGAGACCAACAGCAAATATCTTCTCGTATTAGTATTCTTTATATGGCCCACCGTGGAAGCCTCCAGAATATCTTGCCACGTAAACTGCCGCGTCAGAAGATACCAGAGATATTTTACAATCTGCTAAAGTCTTAGAGAGTTCTAGAAAATACAACGCAAAATGTCAATTGCTTATTGTTTCGTGGATTGTCCCATCGCTGTTTTAATTTTTTTGACGGCCACGGCACTCCGCAAGATATTTTACACAATTCCATGCCCAAGATATAGCATGTATAATTTTATTTAATATTTTATATTAGTCCGACAAAAAAATGAGTATTGATAATTACGTAGAAAGATATACACCTATTGATAATGGGCACAATTAATCACCTTTTAATCTCAAATTCTAATCTTATGGTTAACAATTGAAGATGTTGGCATATTCTTAGTCGTACTCTCTAATCAGTGGATGAAATTTAATGCTCATAACTTCCTTGCATTTGAATACTTCCAATTAGTGGATGAAATTTAATGCTCATAACTTCCTTGCATTTCTAAATACTTCCGTTACCTTGTTTATTTATTCACATTTACTTCATATGATTAAGAAATTACTTCTCTAACCATTGATTGGCAGGTTAACTGATTAAGAAAAATTAATATGTATAAAACTTTGCATTGCCACGTTCCTTGAGATTAAGTGTTTGTAGCTGGACGACGTCGTTTCAACTAGCACGACGACGTTTCAGTGGCCGATACATTTCGACGTTCTCCAGCCGCAAGTCAGTTATGCCAGTTGTATCAAAACGTGCTTCTACAACTAAGTAAGTATGGTAAAGATCTGGTTATATAGGGAATTCTTATATAGAGATGTTTTTATAGGATGCTATTTAAATAAAAAAAGGTTATTATATAAGTATATGGAATTTTAAAAGAGGATAATGTAAACACATTAAATTTCATTTTTAAGGGTATAATGGTTAATGGTTAAGAACATGTTATTAATTTTGTTGGAGTGGATTAAGACATGTGTTTTTTTGGGAATTTAGAAGTTCAAATCCAAAAGAGCTTATTCAACAAATGAGATCCTTTATCTCACAAACAAGAAAATCTCATATATCAATTTAATGTCTAATTTAATCTTAACCTTAAAAATAAATTATTATTATTATTATTATTATTATATTACTACATTTTTTAAATATTTAATTCAAAATATATTACCACTTTGTTTCTAAGTATTTTAATTTAAAATTAATCCCAACTCACCACATTCTTTTCAAATATATTGATTCAAAATTAGTCACAACACCAAATAACCTTGAGTGGCATTTGCACGTGTTCCAAAATGATAAGGCAAGTTTAAGTGTATATTAAATGATATATACCCACTCTTCTCAATAACCTTGTATATTGATATGATATATACCACTCTCCTCAATAGCATAACACTACTATAAAATCCCAACACCAAATGATCTATGATATACAACACTCTAGTCGATAATAGAACACTACTATAAAATCTTCGTGAGTGAACACCTCCTTTCCTCTTTGATGTGCCCTACCTTCAAAAAGTGTCAATGGATTATTCTTACATGTTGCTTTATTGTGGACTCTGCATTAACATCCTCAACAAATTAGAGGTATGTTGCATTATTTAAATTTAAATTTAAAGAGTACTTAGTTTGTGAAGTCTTTTTAGAGGAGGAGATTTTATAAACTCACATGTAAAGATTAAAAAGGATCCTACGTAGATCATGCAGTGCAACATATGCTTTAATTTTTGCTGATGTAATTGAATTGGGTTTGGAAGTGAAGCCTATAGGGTGCTAGTGAAGAGTTGAGGTAAAAAATGGAAATAATGCATTCCTAAGGTTTAAGGTTTTGAAGATGCACCTACTCATCGATCCCTTTTTCTACATGTGTAGATTGTTGTGAAGCATTGTATTTTCAATTTTTTAAAATATTTCTAATTAATTAGTATTAATTACGGGAAATTTGAGATTTAATTTGGGTTTCCTAAGGAAAATAATAAGATAAGAGTTATGAATTATCAAAGGGAAATAAATAAAACTACATTTTTAATCTTTTTTTCGACATATCTCATTTTAGGTTTACTCAAATTTCAAGTGTAGGCACTTGTTAAATGCATATTTAAATTATACAACGAGTATCCAATCTTCATACTTTTGATCGACCCACGATGAGATAAACTGGAAAAAAATGAAAAAAATGTGTGCATATTTGTTGGATGAGGAATTTAAATAAGCATCTAACGAGTGCCCACACTTGAAATTTGAGTAAACCTATAAGGAGATAAGTCGAAAATGCGATTAAAAAATAGTTTTATCCCTTTCCCTCCAAAAATATTTACCCTTATGATTGACATCATCATATTGAATCCTATTGGTTCTTTTAAAGTTGATTTTGATAATACATATTTTGTTTTGAGACCCATTTTTACCTCAAAAATCCCCTAATAGGCTACACTGAATTAACCCATATATAATGCATTAGCCCCTCAACACATTATTGATGTAGATAATGTTTTACACAAACTAAGGGAGTTTGCCCAGAGTTCAGCTACCAAATTGATTAATGATCTTTAGATTTAAGTATATAAATCCTAAAATGCAGTGTTATAACTATAACAAAATGCAATCCAAATCTAAACACCTAGTTATGATTTGAGAATATAAAATAAACATGAAATAAGTAACCATTACTATTAAGAAGTAGAACAAGCAAAAAAATAACTTGGCAAAAAAGGCTTTAAGTCATTCTAAACACCCGTAATCATCTAATGATGTCAATATATAGTGTATGTATCTAACCACCTCTAGATCTAGATCCATTGACAACTCATCAATGGATAATGACAACACCTCATTAGTAGATAATGATGAAAACTCATAAGAAGGTGGTCTCAAACTTTGTGATTGTCTAGGGATTCACAATCTAACATTCCCCCCCTCAATCACAAGTCTGAATAATTATAGACAATATGAACTAGTGCAAAAACCATTACCATATTCAATATTCAATCTAAAACTTCTGAACTGAGCTTTGATGAAGATATTCCTGAAAAATCATTGATACGGATGATGAATGGTTCATCTAAAATGAACTTTGAAAGAGATTCAAAATTCTGGAAGTGAATAGCTTCCATGTCTAAACTGATGCGAAATAAAGACTCACACTAAACCAACTAGGAAAGAGAAAACACATTTAAGCAGGAAAAATAAATGACAATCACATAAAATACACATATATTTTACCTTGGAAACCCAAAACTGGGAAAACCAACATTCCTTGAGCGTCTTTCTCCTTGTTGTCTTAAACATTTAATGAATAAAGAGTTACATGACTAACCTTGGTCTACACCTAAGACATAATCTCCATCATACTCTCTTGATTTACACAAGAATGATCTTGGAGCCAATTTGGCTTACATCTACATGACCAGTAACCTTCATCTAAAGATTCATCAATCTAATACAATTACAATGTGCCTTATTTATAGGATTTAAAACATGCAAAACCTTAAATCATTGGGTACAATCCCGTGAATCTCAGGATTTTGTTACATCCAACTTTAGTCGGTTTACCAATCGACCCCCAGTCAATCTTCAATCGGTTGCCACTAGACCTCTTGTCATCCTCCCGTTGGTTGATCTTTCGAATTCCTATCGATTACTTCGACTTCGACTTCTTGATTGATCACTTCGACCTTCGACTTTACCATCAACTTGACTTGACTCATCGGTCGACTTATCACCCAGTCGATTCACCTAGACTAGACAATCAGATGAATGTTCTTTCACTACAAAGAATATAACAACCCAACATTCTCCCACTTGTTGTCTTATTTGTTGTTACAGGGGAACATGGACATTTCTTCACTAACCCAGGGAAACAAGTCCCATTGCCTCTCTACACCAAGGGAACTTCACAACACTCGCAAACTTGGTCAAAGAGTTTGATATGTTTTCCAAAGTGTCTACTTTATCTAGCAACATCTTATTGCTTTCCACCATGTCTCTCACGAAATGGTATTGCACATCAATATGCTTCATCCTAGAATGGTAAATTGGGTTCTTTGTCAAGAATATTTCACTTTAACTGTCACAATTGATCTTCGCAGTTCTCTTCTCAAACCCAATATTTGAACATAGTTGATGCAACTATATTAATTCTTTGCTTCCATGAGTGATTGCCATGTATTTGACTTATGTTATCAACAACGTTATGACCGCCTATCACTTACTCATCCAGTTTATTACTCCACCGAACATCTTGAACACATATCCACTGGTCGACCTTCATCGATCTAGACATCCAACCCATTTAACATCAATAAAGCCATGTACATTTACTTCACTATCAACTTCAAGCTTCCCTTGGTAGCATATAGCATAATATTTTGTGCCACACAAATATCTGAACACTCTCTTGACAGTTTCCTAGTGCTCTTTCCCAGGTGTCAACATGTATCTACTCAATACTCCCACTGCATGAGTGATGTCTGGTTGATTGTAGAACATCACATACATTAGATTACCAACAACACTAGCAGAGGGAACACATGACATTTCCTCTATTTCTTCCTGTGTCTTTGAACACTGTTCAATATTTAGTTTTTCTCCCACAAGAATTGGCACCTTGACTAGTTTAGAATCTTGCATGTCGAAACACTTCAAGATAGTTTCAATATACTTCCAATGATTCAACCAAATCTTTCTAGTTTTTCGGTCTCTCTTGATCTCCATTCCCAGAATGAAGTTAATTGCACCAAGATACTTCATGTCGAACTTGGAGGACAACTGTTTCTTCACCTCCTTTATGGCATCCATGATGTTTCCGACCAACACCTTGACGTCTACATACAAAACTACATATATGAAATGATCTCCTTCTTCCTTGGAATATACATAGTGATCTGCCTTGCTTCTCACAAATCCCAAACTAAGGATGTATGTGTCAAACTCTTGATACCACATCCTTGGAAATTTCTTTAGACCATAAAGGGATCTCTTCAATTTGCACATTAGATATATCTTTCCCTTTACGACATATCCTTCAGGTTGTTTCATGTAGATTTCTTCTTCCAGCTCCCCATGTAGGAATGTTGTCTTCACATCCATTTTCTCTATATCAAGATCAAATGTTGTAGCGAGAGACATTAGTACTCTAATGGAAGTTAATTTTCCAATAGGGAAAAAAGTCTCACCGAAGTTCACTCCTTCGACTTAGAAATATCTTTTCACTACCAATCGATCTTTAAAATTCTCAACTTGACCTGTTACATTTAACTTTTTATTGAATAACGAATTGATATTGATGGGTTTCCTTCCATTAGGAAGCTCAACTAGATCCCATGTCTCATTCTTGTGCAAGGATTCCATTTCTTCGACCATGGCGTCCTTCTAGAGTTTACCTTCTTTCAATTCGTCTGTTACGAGGGAAAAAATCTCTATGGCTAGGGTAAACCACAACATACAAGTATGACTGCATAAATCAACTCAATTCCAACATATGCTATATAAACTAATGTGAAAGATAAGAAAGAAGCCTACCTTGATCCAACATTCGATGATGTTCCACCATTGAGCACTTTGACCCAAAGCTTTGTTCCTGCAACAAGTTCTCAACAAACAAGCAGAGCAAGTATATAGTGATAATACAAAAGGGGTTAGCACATCAAATAGCATAATCCATTAATAAACATTATAAATATGCCCATGGATAATAATCATATATTTGTACGATACCAATAGGACGGGAAAGGAGTATTTCTATTAATGAATGATCAACAGAAGTGACAACATTATAGACTTCCATGTCGGCACGGTTCGAAACCAAGAAACCAAGTTCCTTCTAACTGGCCCTCCACCGCTTCAATCCTCCACCAAAGGCAAGCTCATAGAAAAGAGACAATGAGGTTCTCTCAGTCAATAGGGAAAGATCTTGGGGGTTGAACACTGTGTTCAGACTTGAGGGATAAATAGATGCAGACTCAATATGAAGTAATTTCTCCAGAGTAACTTTGCTCTCAAAGTTGAATGCTTTCTCCTCTTTTCCACAGCTCGGAATTGTGTTCTTATAGCCTTCAAAATGCAACTGAAGGGACGAGTCGAAACATTTCCAGTATATGGAAGGCCAAGGATCCAAGATCTCTTGTCGTGACATGGAAAACCGACTTCATTTTTGTATTTTCTAGCACAAATCTCAATGTACACATGCTGTAGTGGAGCAACCTATGTATACGCATGTTGTATAGTAGATAGGGCGCGTATTTGTGGAAAATTATGTATTTTTAGCTCTGGATTCATCAAAAAGGGATGACAAGTTTGCATAGGGAAATGGAAAAAGGCCCTCTGTGCAAGATAGCAATGGTGAGGCAAATCTTGCTATAACAGATGCCCCCTAATGTGCGAGATCAGAGGATTATCTGTGATGGTCGAAATACATTATAAATAACCCA
>SNQJ01S0007999.1:111495-147222 GCA_010110895.2 Picea sitchensis | reverse complement strand
AGTCAGAGGTGGAAGAGGGGGAAGGAGACCCCCTGCCCACTACCTCCATTTCAGACTGCTGTAAAATATCTCGTACAAAGTTATCCTTGGATGTTGGTCAATGATACAACCTCAGTCGATGGCCATTGACCACAAAAGAATGTTGACGGTCATCAATTGTTGTTAACTTGATTGATCCATTGTCGAAGACAGTGTCGATCTCATAAGGCCCCATCCATCTTGTAGTGAGTTTTCCTCTGAAGTTCTTAAACCGAGAATAAAAAAGGAGGGCCTAGTCACTAGGCTTGAAAACTTTCTTCTTGATGAATTTATCGTTCCATCGAGCTCTCTGTTCCTGTACCAAAACCGTGTGCTGGACTGCATCTTGCCTGATTTCATCTAGCTCATTGAGCTGGGCTATTCTTTGTTTATGTGCCTCTGATAGATCTATGCCCAGTTGTGCAGTTGTCCTGAAGGTTTTCACTTGGAGCTCAATAGGCAAAAGAACATGTTTGCCATACACTAGCTCATATGGAGTAAAGCCTGTGGTATTTATCCATGTGGTTCTGTAGGCCCACAGTGCTTCCAAAACCCTGTCTGCCTAGTGTTTGTGATGCTTCTGGACCATCTTGGTTATGATCACTTCTAGTACCTTGTTTGTGGACTCCACCTGCCCATTTGTTTGCGAGTGATATGGAGAAGATTTATAGTGCTTTATCTGGTACCTTTGAGTAAGCGCTTCCATTGAATTAGATGTAAATTGTGCCCCCTTGTCTGTCACAATTTCCCTTGGAATACCAAAGTGAGTAAAAATATCTTCATAAAGAAAATCTATAACAGACTCTTCACTAGCAGAACGAAGGGATTTTCATTCTACCCACTTGGTTACATAATCAGTGCAAACTAAAATGTACCTTTTTTTTTTCGTGAAGAAGGAGAGATTGGTCCCACAAAATCCAAGGCCCATCTTTTGAAAGGTTCAACAAGCACTTAGGTTTGTAAGGGCATTTCATCTGCTTGTACTGGATTACCCATTCTCTGACAACTATCACAACTCCTCACATACTTTTTGACGTCTTTGAACAACTTTGGCCAATAGTACCCTTGATGAAGCACTTTGTAAGCAGTCCTTTTATCTACGAAGTGGCCTCTGCAGGGGATATCATGGTAGGCTTTTAGGATTGTTTCATCTTCTCGTACGCATCTTCTGATAATCATGTCAGGTCCCGTACGAAAGAGATCTCCCCCGATCCATGAATAAGTTGCATTGTTCTTAACAATTTGCTGCCTTTCTCTTGGGGAGAGATGTTGAGGCAACTTTCTTGTGGCCAAATAATTGGCTATGTCTGCAAACCACAGAATGTTAGTGGAAACAAAAAACAAATATTCGTCAGGAAAACTATCATCAACAAGAGTATTTTCATCATTATTATGGATTCGAGAGAGAAAGTCTGCAACCAAGTTTTCTTTGCCAGACCTGTCTACTATAGTAATATTAAATTCCTGCAGCGATAACAACCACCTAGTGATCCTACCATTTGTGATCGGTTTATTCATTAGAAAATTAATGGCAGAATGGTTGGTGTGAATAAAAGTTTCATAGCCCGTGATATAATGTCTAAATTTATTGATAGCACGCACGACAACTAGGAATTCTTTTTCTATGACAGTATAGTTAAACTCGGTTGGTGATAGGTTCTTACTACTGTAGTAGATGGCATAATATAACTGATCATGTTTCTGTCCTAGGACAATGCCAAGAGCAGTGTCTGAAGCATCAGTACAAATGTGGAATGGAAGGGTCCAATCTGGTCCCCTCAGAACTGGTGTTGTGGATAGTTTTTCCTTCAAGATTTCAAAAGCAACTTGACATTGCTCATCCCACAAAAATTTATTATCTTTGGCTAACAACTTGTACATAGGTGCAACGATCTTTGTAAAATTTTCAATAAACCTTCTATAGTAGCCAGCATGACCCAAAAACTTCTTACCTCTTTTGGTGAATGGGGTGCAGGAAGGCCCATGATAACCTTAATCTTTGTTGGGTCCACTTTGATGCCTAAAGAAGAAACATGATGTCCAAGAACAATGCCCTACTGTGACATCATTTTACATTTTTTATGACTCAAGGCAACATTAGATTCCTTACACCTAATCAACACTTTTTCCAGGTTATGAAGTGCTTTGGAAAAAGAGTCACTGTAGACAGAAAAATCATACATATAGATTTCAATGCACTCATGAATCAGGTCAGCGAAAATCCCCAATACCACTCTTTGGAAGGTGGCAGGGGCATTACATAACCCAAACGAAAAAACTTTATAGGCGAATGTCCCCTAGGGACATGTAAAGGTGGTTTTCTCCTCATCTTTTGGTGCAATATGTATTTTATTATATCCACTAAAACTGTCTAAAAAGGAAAAGCACTTTTTGCCTACTAATGTATCCAGTACCTGATCAATGAAAGGCAGTAGGAAATAATCTTTCAGTGTTTCCTTATTAAGCTCATGATAGTTGACACATATTCTCCACTTGTGTTCCTTCTTAGGGACAACTACAAGTGGAGAAACCCTCTTGCTATCAGATATAGGATATATGAATTTAACATCTAGCAACTTCTGTAATTCTTCTTTCACTATATCCTTTACAACATGATTCATATGATGTTATGGCTTCCTAACAGGTCTGAAATTATCTTGAAGGTAAATATGATGCGTACATGTGTTTGGGTGGATGCCAGGCATGTCTTTATAGTCCCAGGAAAATGTACCCGAGTGTTTTTGTAATAGGATGATTAATTGTTTTTGCTGTTCAGGATCAAGGTCGATACTGATATTCAAAGTTTTTCCTAGGCTGATTTCAACAGTTATGCAATAGGGATCTGTGGTCTCTTTGATGGATGATACAAGAAAAGATGTGGTTCCTATAGGATCGAAATTTTCCTGAAAATCTTCATGAAAAATATGATTATAAGTTCGCGATACTTCTGGAAACTGGGTACAATCCACAACAAAAATAAACAAGCTCAGAAAATTGTCTTCTGATTGTCTTTTCAATTCCCCTACTTTTTTGAAGGTTTTAAGGGGATGTAAAATTTATGTCTCTGTATGATCTCCAATTTCCACAATTTTCAGAGATTCAATTTCTGCATCTTTGGAAGACTCTATTCCCTGGTCTTTAGGAGGTTCCATTTCTACACTTTCACAAGTTTCGTACATCTGCCAAGGATCTGACAGTGTTGGTTTGGAAGGCAGGTATAAAGTAAGTTTCTTCATAGCCAGACCATTTGATATGGTCATCTCCCTCGACCTACATTCGATGAAAGAATCAGTTGTGGCCAACCATGGTCTCCCAAGGATGACAAGGTGGCCTACATTACTGGTTTTAGGTTGAATAACTAGAAAATCTATTGGATATTCCCAATAATTTAGAGTTACCAAAATATCATCAAGCACCCCAACAGGCTTGATTCTGGATCTATCAGCAATTTCGAGTACCATAGGTGTGGGCCGGAGAGTATCCAATTGTAGTGTTTCCATGGTCAATACAATCATGATATTTATTACAACCCCCAAATAAATTAAAGTATTTCCTATGGGAACATCATTGATGGAAATGGTGACTATGGGATTTCCAGGATCTCCATACTTTTTCACCAATGGTTTCCCATACATTAGCTCGACCAATTGGCTTGCCACGTGAATAATGGGGGGTTCTTTTCGTTTTCTTCCAGGTTTCTTAATGCATAATTCCCTGACATTTTTTTATGTAAATAGGAATATCCTTTATAGCTTGCAGTAGGGGAATTCTGACACAAACATTCCATAGCTCATCTTCCAAGTCGAATTTAGGGGGGACTATTGGATTTTCTATGGCTATCCTTTCTGGATAAGGTGGAAGTTTAGATGCGTGTGGCTGCTCGGTAGGGGTAGTATATGTTTGTGTCTGAGTAGAGGGAGTAACTATATTTCTGGGTTGGTTGTTTAGGAGTTTCTTCTTCTTCCTCAATGACAACCATGGAATCTCTTGGTTTCATGACTTTCCCTGATCTCAGATGTATATTCCAAAGAGGCATACGAGTGATCAGGTAAGTTGGAAAGTGTTGCATCTCAACATTAAAGGCAGGTTGTGCATTTCTGTTGTTTGGGTTTGGTACCGGCTGTGCAGGCATTTGTGTTGGACTGGGAGGGTTTTGGTTTGCAGTCAGTTGTGGTAATTGTGGGATTGTTGGTTGGGTAGGCAGATACAAAGATGGCATGGGTGGGGGGTATTGCGAATAATTAGGATAGGGCATTGGGAACTGTTGTTGAGGCATCATCCCTTGAGGGTTACTTCTCCAATTTTTCTTCCAAGGCTGAGTTTGAGTTTGTTGTTGTGGCCAAGTGTTTTTCCATGGCGTTTGAGTGTTCCACTGTTGTTGATAAGCATTATAGGGTGAAAAATGCGATGAAAAAGGATCTTGGGACATACCTTGGGCTCTTGGCTGCCATGGTTTCTTTAATACATCTTGAAAAGAAGGTTCTTCCACCTCCCTATTTTCTTTATATATATCTTTAAGTCCGGGTAGTGAGGGGCAATTATCTATCTCGTGATCCTCCACACATATTGCACAAACCTGCACATTATCCAATGGACATTCGTTAGATGCATGCTTCTTTCGATAGCAGGGACAAAAAATATATACGACAACTTTCTCTTTTTCTTTCTTTTTCTTAACTTGAAACATATCTAGCTGAGAACTAAGAGTACCAAGAATCTCTATTTTAAAATTTTCCAATAAATTTCCTAATTCTATCCTTGATACTCCAACTCCTGCAATAGATCTTGTTACTTTCGACAAAACATCCTTTATTCCCTTACCAGATTTTGCTCGACTCCTAGAATATCTCTTGCATAAATCACAAATGGTAGCAAATGGTAATTGAGAGATATCACCTGCACCCATTAGATTTAGCACATCAATGTATTCTTCTTGTATTTCTTTAAGGAAGATAGTCCGGATGGTATCATTGTTTAAAGTAATTTGTTTGGTTTTCTGAAGATTATAGAGAAACCTTTCTACATAGTCTTCAAGTCTCTCATCCTCTGATTGCTGCATCTTAAAGATGTCATTGCGGGAGTCTCGGGTTTTACAGTAGTCTTGATATTTTTTAAGGAAAGTACTTTTCATGTCTTCCCAAGATCGGATAGAGTAGTCTTCAAGTCCCTTAAACCATCTTAGAGCAGAGTCTTTTAAGGTTCCTGGAAACAATTTTAATTTTTGTGCATCATCAACATAGTTATAGCTTCTGCAGAGAATGTCAAATTCAAAAAGAAAAGCATCTGGATCCTCTGTAACCATACCTCTGAAATTTGGAAGGACTGACAGGGGAATATTTTTCATGTTTACATTTGGTATTAAATCAAGTATGGGGAATCCAAAGGTAGATTCTCCTTATGGTTCCCTATTTCTTTCTTCTTCGTCTACCATGTTTCCAAATAGACTAAATTCTTCCAGGCTTGGTGAGAGTGGAGGTTCAGATACTGGATTCTGATGAAGGGTAAAGTTGTCTCCTATTTGCAATCTTCAATTTCCTCCCACCACAGAAGTTTCCACTTGTGAAATGACCACTCCGTGGGGTGTTTTGAGCAATTGATGTATATGCTCAGGGTTAACAGTCTTCTCTAATGTTGGATCGATGTCTGGATTTCCAACCCGTGGCCCTTCAGCTGGTTGGTCATGGAATTCTCCCTCTTCTTCCTGGACCTTTTCCACTATTTGTTCAAATTGCAGGGTGGACAACTTTGATGTAGAACCCTCCCTCCGTGAGATTTTTGTGTATCTTTCAGCCAGATTAATAGGAGGAGTTTTATTGCTACCAAATAAATTTTCTGGAAAATTAGTTTTTAAAAATCTACCCTTGCTATCCCTAGGCCTAACCATGAGTTAACCATATGCCAGATAAGGTTTGGAAGGGCTCACAATAGTGGCAATGTAGGTTCTTACCTCTCGTCTTACTATCTTTCCACCACCATTCTGGACAAAAACACAAAACACTCCAAGAAAGCAATCAAATTGTGAAACAAAACTGACTTCTTACTGTTTACCTTTTAGCAATTCCCCAACAACGACGCCAAAATGTTGGGCTATTTAATTGTTGTAATAAAGTCCCACATAAATTGTCAACCAGGTTCGTAAACTGATGAACTGCAGACACAGTATGCACAGGCAACTGACAGAAGTATACCTTGGTTTGTCTTTCCAGGAGCAAGAGGTCTAGGCAATCTATCAATCAAACAAAAGCTCAAACCAAACTACCATTACTGAAACTTAGAAATCAACCAGAGGTCTAATCATGTAAATTCTATCCTATGCACAAAGAGCAATCATCTATTTATGAATGAAAACCAAAAGAGCAATTCCCCAAGCATATGTCTATATCATCCAACTATATGGATTCACTTAAGTCTCCATGTGATTATGTTACTGACCTATCATGAGACTAATCAGCTGGAGGAAGTTTCCTATTAACCAACCCTATTCTTAACCTAAGAGGTTTAACTCATAACAAGCATGACATACTACGAGGTGCCACTACATTCTTACCCACACAAAAGAACCAATGTACAGGGGAATGACTCTGAAAGAGTCTTGCAACAAGCTTGCCACTTAACTTGATGAAGTAACTAAGTAACTATATTCTGGGAAGGCTTGAAACTATCAACAAAGAATGTAAACACACATCTTATACACTAATCAACAGTGATGCAGACCCCCTATCCCTCCTCAGGGTTGCACGACCTCCCGGTTAGGATCTTTTAGTTCGGGAGATGAAATGGCTCTTCTATTTCCAAGATGGAACCCTTCGAATGAACACGCAGGTCCCTGTTTATCTGATGACCTTGAGCTATGACCAAAGGCTAAAAAAAAAATCCCTTCGCGTTTCGGGTTTTCACGATTTCGCGAATCAGGACCCCCTCGTCTCACGACCCCTAGCCTCTCGAGTACCTGGTTCCCGGAATGCCGAAAATGGGCTCCTCCCTTAACGCTCCGCACCTTTCGCGTATCGGGATTTTAGGACTTCGCGAGTCGGGACTCCCTATGCCATAGCTCCTTCACTGATGAACTCCTGGTCGCCGAAATGTCGAAATGTCCCAACGCTTGTTCCTTCGGGATTTCACGTTTTGCGAAATCAGGACACAAGGAGTATACTTGCTCCTTGGAGTCTCCAGTCACCGAAAAGCCGAAATGTTCCAGTACCTTATCCTCTGGGTTTTTGTGAATCACGACTTCGGGCTTCGCGATTTTGGGAAATCCAGTTACAAGGGATATCTCTACCCCATGGAACCGCCGGTGGCAGAAATGTTGAAATGCCGAAAGGGCTTATCGGGACTTTTACCGAAAAGGAATTTTGGATTTCGCGACTTTGCGGATTCTGATGCAAGTACCTTGACTCTTCAACTCCTGAAATGCCGAAATACCGGGGACCGGGACTTCACAAGTCAAGCGATCCGTCCCCTCACTCTTTGAACCCCCGATTGCCGAAACGTCGAAATGCCGAAATATCCTGGCGTTCGATCAATGGCTCACAATGATCCCTAGGATCGACAGTTCATATCAAATCATGACTTCGCGATTTCGTGGTTTGGGATTCTGAAAGACAAGAGTTTCTATCTTTCCAACTCGCGATATCCGAAATCTCGAAATTGACCAACGGTCCAGATTTTCTTGTGATCAATGGTCACTACTCCTCCCGAGCTTTGGGCATCAAGGAGTCCTCTCCGCTAACCTCCTCGAAGCTCCACCTGATCCAATGGCCCATGTGGTTTCGACGTTTCTCCTCGAGGACTCTCGACTGTTCGTCCAGGTCTCCGGGATCTCCCCTCCTAGATCTACGCAGCATTAAAGTCTGCGCTCCTTCCTCTAATCGGGCGGTCTGCGAGATTTTCCACCGTGATCCAATGCTCGACAATGTTCTTCCTCCTAATATTTTACTCGCTTCAGACTTAGAAAATTTTCTAAGTCTTCGAAGACTTGGTCTTCACCTCTTCTAAGGAATGAGTTTTTGGATCCTAGTAACACTTCCGAAGTGTTATTCCTCCTGAGCTTTGTCTAATTCAGACCTCGATCTCCCACGCACTCCTTTCGTCTGAGGGATTTCGATAACTTAGATCCACGATGTTCCTCTCTGGATCAATGCACACATTGCAGAGCTTCCAATGAAGAGAAATAATTGAAACTGGAAAAATTCACAGTTCCATCCATTTGTTCATGAAAACAGAAAATAACAGGAAAATGCACACAGTCCAGACACCACACATCTGGGTCAATTTTCCATTCTATTATATTCACAAGTTCCCAATGGCTACATAATACATTCAAAATTACAGTAAGTCAAAACACTGAGATCTCCTGCTAACTCACAGTTCTCTCTTACAGCTAATTCCTCTCTGTATTCCCCCCTCCTTCTTACTGGGTGTAAAAACTTCTACACAACTCAAAATGTTTCTAGGGTTTTTCCCTGGCTACTTGCCTACTCTAAAATTCATCTTACGCTATCTTAGTTCAGTCGCATTCCAGAGCCGAAGTGGAAACTCCTGCTTTGTTTACAATTTTCAAAACGTGCCTCAAAGGGTAAAATTCAGCACCGGTTCAAGCGTGCCTCCAAAAGGTGAATTCCGACATTGAGTGGAGGCGAATTCCATAATCAGTTGTAACTTCTCACGTTGAAGTTCTGGAAGAACTCTCACGTGTTATGTGGTCCCACCTCTGTGCACTTGCCAACAATGCTCTTGCATCATACTCCCCTTGACAAAAAATCATGGACTCCTGTCCATGAGCTCCTCTACTGACTTTCCCTGCTTCTGGATAACAATTTCATTTTCCCAACTGACATCTTCTATTGGGTGTCCCTTCCATTTGACCAGATACTCAAAATAAGTCTTCCTCCTGGTCTTTTTGCCAATCCTCTGATCAACAATTTTCTCCATCTGTAGCTTCTCTGCCACATGCATCTGCTTCTCCCACTGAATCTTTCCTTGATCTTCTGATCCTTCTGCATCGTATTTCCTGTAAAGGTACAGGTCCGAGACATTGAATATGGGTGAAATGCCTACACCATATGGCAGTTCGATCTCATAACGTTCGCATCAAACTTCCTCGAGATCTTACAGGGTCCTATCTTCTTCATCTTCAATTTGTTATATGTTCCCCTAGGGAACATTTCCTTCCTGAGATGTGCTAAAACTTGATCTCCCACTTCAAATTGAAGTTCCCTGTGATGTTGATCAGCTCTGTTCTTGTATTTTTGATTAGAACTCTGTAATTTTTCTTTAATCCGACTATGGAGTCTCTGCATTTCAGCAACAAAATCCTTTGCTCCAGTGCTTCTGATCTCTCCCTGTTCCAAGTCCCTTAACTAAGACACTCCCCTGGGTTGCATTCCATAGAGTATTTGGAA
The DNA here is from genome assembly GCA_010110895.2 of Picea sitchensis. Lineage (NCBI taxonomy): Eukaryota > Viridiplantae > Streptophyta > Pinopsida > Pinales > Pinaceae > Picea > Picea sitchensis. Next base: position 137,803 of record SNQJ01S0007999.1, on the reverse strand, counting down.
TGGACTCCTTCTAGTGCTCCTGTTTGGTGAGTCATTGCATGCAAATTCTACTTGTGGCAGAATCTGATCCCACTGGTTATGGTGTTCAGTAACCAGGCTTCTCAATAAGTTTCCAAAACTTCTATTTACCACCTCAGTCTACCCATCTGTCTGAGGGTGATAAGCTAAGCTGAAGGAAAAATATGTCCCCATCTTCTTCCACAAAATCCTCCAAAAGTGACCAACAAATTTTGTGTCTCTGTCTGAGACAATGCTCCTAGGTAGACTGTGAAGTCTCACAACTTCTCTGAAAAACAAGTTTGCAACATGTGTTGTATCACTGGTCTTCTAGCATGGGATGAAATGTGCCATCTTTGAAAACCTATCCACCACCACAAATATGGAATCTAATCCCCTTTGTGTTCTTGGTAATCCCAACACGAAATCCATGCTTATTTCATCCCAAGGTCTCTCTGGTATTGGCAATGGTTGATACAATCCAATGTTCTGTCTTTTCCCCTTTGCATGTTGACAGATCCTACATTTGTTCACAAAATTTATCACCTCTGTTCTCATACCTGGCCAATAGTATGAATTTCTCAACTGTGCAAACATTTTATCATGGCCGAAATGTCCAACCAATCCTCCACTATGGTTCTCCTTCAGAAGATTGTCCCTCATTGAGCATTTTGGTATGCCAATTGATTTCCTTTGAACAAAAATCCTTCCTGAACCATATACTCTGCCCACTGACTTCGATCTCTCAGTACAGGGTTTGTACATGCTTTGTAGGCCTCCTTGAAATCTGTATCATCACAATACATGTCCTTAAGGTGTTCAAACCCCAAGGTCTTCACCTGGAATTCCTGCATGAACAAACATCTCCTGCTTAATGCATCAACAACCTTGTTAGCATTCCCAACAATATGTTTTATGACAAAGGTAAAATTTTGCATAAATTCAACCCATTTTGCATGCCTCTGATTCCGTTTTTCTTGTCGGGTTATGAATTGTAAATCTTGGTTATCGTTGTACAAGAAAAACTCTTGCGAGACAAGATAATGCCTCCATTTCTTCAAAGCTTGAATTATGGCATAAAACTCCTTGTCATTTGTGGAGTATTTCCTCTTAGTCTCATTCATCTTCTCACTGAAATAGGCAACAGGTCGATTGTCCTGACTCAGAATTGCTCCTATTGCAACTCCACTTGCGTCACATCTTACCTGAAATGTCTTCCCAAAATTCGGCAAGACCATAATTGGTCGTTCTGTTATCTTCTCCTTTAGTATACTGAAGCTCTTTTCAGCCTCCTCTGTCCATTTAAAAGACTTGTGTCACTTCTTTACTGTATCCATCATGGGTGCACAAATCCCACTGAAGTTTCTAATGAACTTCCTATAGAAACTTGCTAAACCATGAAATCTCCTTACCTCGAACATGCTCCTCGGTGACGACCATTCTCTGATCGGTTTCACCTTCTTTGGATCCATCTTCAGTTCATTTGAAGAGATCACAAAACCCAAATAAATGAGTGTCGTCTTCATAAAAGAGGACTTCTTTAAATTGATCAACAACTTCTCCTGCTGTAGCCTCCTCATTACTAGAGTTAGGTGCCTCAAATGCTCCTCTTTAGTCTTGCTAAAGATCAATATATCGTCAAGATATACAACTACGAACTTGCCAATGAAATCTTTTAGAATTTCATTCATCAACCTCATAAAAGTACTTGGGGCATTCGTCAAGACAAATGGCATAACTAGCCACTCATACAGACCTTCATTCGTCTTAAAGGCTATTTTCCATTCATCACCTTCCCTCATCCTAATCTGGTGATATCCACTTTTCAGATCTATCTTAGAAAATAAATTTGTTCCACTTAAGCAATCCATTAAATCATCCATTCTCGGTAAAGGGAATCTGTACCTGATGGTGATCTTGTTGATGGCTCTCGAGTCTATGCACATTCTCCATCCTCCATCTTTCTTTGGGCTTAACACAATTGGTACTGCGCATGGGCTCAAAATTTCTCTGACCAAACCCTTATCTAGCAATTCTTGGACTTGGTTCCTCACCTCCTCATTTTCTCGAGGTGTTAATCTGTACATTGCCTTGTTCGGCAGGATTTATCCTAGTATCAAGTCGATATGATGATTGATACTCCTGATGGGTGGCAATGAGTTTGGCAGCTCATCCACCACTATATCAANCCTGAACTTCTTCAGGTAAATCATCCATTGATGTACCCGTAAGGATGACTCTGGGCTTCCTTATCATAGCGAACTGCATCTCCTATTCTTCCTTGAATTCTTTCAGGAGTTCCTTCCCACTCATGAGAAGTATTCTTGTGCTGGCTTCCTCTTTCTCTCTCTTCTCCTCCATTGGCAGCAACATATGTGTCCTACCATTCTTCTCCAATGTATATGTATTTTTCCTCCCATCATGAATGACATTTCTGTCAAACTGCCATGGTCTTCCCAACAGAATGTGACATACGTCCATGGGAATTACATCACATAGGATTTCATCTTTATATCCTCCTATTTTAATTTCAACCAGGCATTGTTTAGTGATCATTACCTGGTGTCCTTTTTGCAGCCATGAGACTTTGTATGGCTTTGTATGTGCAGTTGTCTTCAACTCCAATTTCTCCACCATATCTGTGGATACTAGGTTGTCAGTACTCCCACTGTCAATGATCACCTTGCATACTTTATCCTTAGTCTTGCAAGTTGTCCTGAAGAGACTGTTTCTCTGCACTGGTTTTTCAATTTCTGCCTCTGGTTTTAAGAGAACTTTTCTTAACATCAGGGATGCTCCATCCTCTTGTCCCTCTACTTCAACATCTCTTCATTGTGCTTCTGAAATGTGAGCTTCTCCTCCTTCCTTCTTCTTCTAGGGACATTCCCAAGACATGTGCCCTATCTTTCCACAATTATCGCACCTTACTCCTCCTCTACCTCTTCCTCTAGAGGAGTTCCTTCCACCACTCTATCTCCCTCGTGAACTTCCTCCTCGTTCTAAGTGATTGTGTGGTTTCTCAACCTCTTCCTTAGACTGATGTGCTCTGTCATGGTTAAATCCCTTTCTTTTGCTTGGGACCGAGCTTTTACCTCTTCCTCGCTGGTTTTGTTTTCTGGCCAGCTTCTCCTCTGCCTTCAGTGCAAACTGATAACCATCTTCCACAGTCCTCACTACCATCATGCTAAATTCATCCTGGATTTCATATCTCAAGCCATTTATATATCTGGCAACTTTCTCTTTGTCTCTCTCCCGTTGTCCAATTCTGATGTTCAGCCGGTAGAACTCCTTGGTGTACTCCTTGGCTGTCATCCCTTTCTGTCTCAGGTTCTGTAGCTTCCCGAACAGATTGATCTGGTAGTCTTTGGGTATGAACTTAGCCTTCAGTTTGGCTACCATCCTGTCCCAACTCTTTATCCTCTATTTGCCTTTACTTCTCCTCTCAGCCTGTAGTTCGTCCCACCACAGTGCTGCATGGCCTTTTACCCTGGTGACTGCCTGCTTCAACTTCTTCTCCTCATCGACATCTTCATAGTCAAAGTGTTTTTCCATGGACCTTATCTAGTCCAACAGTTCTTCAACATCTACATTTCCCTCGTACATGGGGACCTCTATCTTAGTTCTGCCTCCCAATCTAGCAATGACTCTCAACAAACGTTCTTCTGCAGCCTCCTCTCCTGCAGCTTCTTCAACCTCAACCTCTTCACTTTCTGCATCACTGACATCCCCAATGTCAGGTGCTCTCCTCTGTGATTATTCCATTGTTTCCAATCGGGCGCGAAGCTCTCACATCTCCCTCTCTACAACATGGTTGGCTAAAGGAGACTCTCATCTTCTTGGCGACATTATGTTGACTGCTTGTCACACACAGAGTACAACTCTGAGTCCTCTGTCTCCTTCTTTTCCTCCTTCGCCTGAAGTCTACAGAAAAAAATTGAGGCTCTGATACCACCTGATGCAAGCCCCCTATCCCTCCTCAGGGTTGCACGACCTCCCGGTCAAGATCTTTTAGTTCGGGAGCCGAAATGGCTCTTCTAGTTCCAATATGGAACCCTTCGAACGAACACACAAGTCCCTGTTTATCTGATGACCTCGGGCTATGACCAAAGGCTCAAACAAGAATCCCTTCGCGTTTCGGGGTTTCACGATTTCACGAATTGGGACCCCCTCGTCTCACAACCCCTGGCCTCTCGAGTACCCAGTTCTTGGAATGCCGAAAAGGGGCTCCTCCCTTAACGCTCTGCACCTTTCGCGTCTTGGGATTTCAGGACTTCACGAGTCAGGACTCCTTGTGCCATGGATCCTTCACTCATGAACTCTTGGTCACCGAAATACCGAAATGTCCCAGTGCTTGTTCCTTTGGGATTTTGCATTTCACGAAATCAGGACACAAGGAGTATCCTTGTTCCTTGGAGTCTCCGGTCGCCAAAAAGCCGAAATGTCCTAGTACCTTATCCTCCGAGTTTTTGTGAATCGTGACTTCAGGCTTCGCGATTTCAGGAAATCCAGTTACAAGGGATATCTCTGCCCCTTGGAACCCTCGGTGGCCGAAATGCCAAAATGCCGAAAGGGATTATCGAGACTTTTACCGAAAAAGAATTTCAGATTTCATGACTTCACAGATCCTGATGCAAGTTCCTTGACTCTTCAACTCTCGAAACCCAAAATGTCGAAATACCGGGGACCGGGACTTCACAAGTCAAGCGATCTGTCTCCTCACTCTTTGAACCCTTGGTTGCCGAAATGCCGAAATGCCGAAATGTCTTGGCGTTCGATCAATGACTCTCAATGATCCTTGGGATTGACAGTTCCTGTCGAATCATGACTTCATGATTTCGCGGTTCGGGATTCTGAAAGACAAGAGTCTTTGTCTTTCCAACTTGCGGTATCTGAAATCCCGAAATGGACCAACGGTCTAGATCTACTTGTGATCAACAATCATTACTCCTCTCGATCTTTGGGCATTAAGGAGTCCTCGCCGCTAACCTCCTCGCAGCTCCACCTGATCCAATGGCTTGCATGGTTTCAACGTTTCTCTTCGAGGACTCTCCACCATCCGTCCAGGTCTCCGAGATCTACCCTCCTGGATCTACGCAACGTTAAAGTCTGTGCTCCTTCCTCTAATTGGGTGGTCCACAAGATTTTCCACCACGATCCAACGCTCAACGATGTTCTTCCTCCTGAGATTTTACTCGCTTCAGACTTAGAAAATTTTCTAACTCTTCAAAGGCTCAGTCTTCACCTCTTCCAAGGAATGAGTTCCTAGATCCTAGTAACACTTCTGAAGTGTTATTCCTCCTGAGCTTTGTCTAGTTCAGACCTCGATCTCCCGTGCACTCCTTGCGTCTGAGGGATTTCGATAACTCAGATCCATGGTGTTCCTCTCTAGCTCGATGCACACATTACAGAGCTTCCAATGAAGAGAAACAATTGAAACTGGGAAACTTCACAGTTCCATCCATTTGTTCATGAAAACAGAAAATAACAGGAAAATGCACACAGTCCAAACACCACACATTTGGGTCATTTTTCCATTCTGTTATATTCACAAGTGCCCAATGGATACATAATAGATTCAAAATTACAGTAACTCAAAACACTGAGATCTCTTGCTAACTTGCAGTTCTCTCTTACAACTAATTCCTCTTTGTATTCCCCCTTCCTTCTTACTAGGTGTACAAACTTCTACATAACTCAAAATGTTTCTAGGGTTTTTCCCTGGCTACTTACCTACTCTAAAATTCATCCTACGCTATCTTAGTTCAGTCGCATTCCAGATCCGAAGTGGAAACTCCTGCTCTATTTACAATTTTCAAAACATGCCTCAAAGGGTAAAATTCGACACCGGTTCAAGCGTGCCTCCAAAAGGTGAATTCCGACACTGAGTGGAGGAGGATTCTGAAATTAGTTGTAACTGCTCATGTTGAAGTTCTGGAAGAAATCTCACGTGTTATGTGGTACCGCCTCTATGCGCTTTCCAACAATGCTCCTACATCAAATAGCTACAGTAGAATGTAAACACACAACATGCATTTAAACTAAGCTCTTAGCTCCTGAAATGTTATCTCTCATTGCTACAGTACCTCTAGAGGTCACACCATGCATAACAAGCCAGTAGTTCAAATCTCCAAAGACAATTTCTCATTAAAGACCCATGCCCTTAATACCATAGAGTCCTAATACAGTAATTGATTACCCTGCAGATACAATCCATTCTTTCAACAGTAAAAGATGTATTCAAAGTTTATTAAGATGTGACCAGGTCATCACAAAGCTTCTATATTTAATATTAATCCTTTTCATCTGAAAATAAGTAATGATGTATCTCCTCGTGAACATATATAAGTGAGGGAAGTCTTAGCTTGATCATACATCTCATTCCAGATTGTTATAATGTGCTCAATAAACCAACCCTTGTTAATTTAGAATCAATCCTGTGCATATCGTATTACAATCCCAGGTCGTCACATACACAGTAGATGAATTCGAAATCTCAATGCAGTTGTATCCAGTGAATGAGGTGAGTGCTTACTTATTCACCATTTATGGGAAGTATTTAAATGAGGTATTCGAGATTAAATAAGCTGCAAATAAATACTGAAACATATGTGACCTTCAAGTGTCTACAGAGATAAACTTTGGTGAAATACATGCATATAATAATTCATTTGCAATCTATGTGTTCTTATGAAAGCTTATCCGTCATACTAAGGGCAATCTGATTCATAACTTAAGAGAAATCCCCTGTGGGTACAGGACACACAAAACCTCAAGTGAAACCTAGGATCCAAAGATCTCTTCACACCATTCGAAAATGCAGCTACAACAAAATAAAGAACAGGTAATATACAGATAACTCAACTTACTAGGGGAGGTGGGCCCATGCCTTCCCAAGTAGTGAGAGAAAATAATTCAGTAACTCAACATGCTTATAAACAAGGATAAATCAAAACCTAATTAACATCACACATAAACCCTTAATTTACTCACAACACATTCATCATAACATCAAGACAAGAAATGGATAACATAGTTTTTCATTATCTTTTGCAAAGAGTGTTTACAACTTAAACTTTACATAGAGCAAACCCCCTCATATATATCTGGTTCTGAGTATATCAGATTACATTGCTTTCCCTAGTTCTCGGGAACTTAGGACTAAAAATGACTTAACAAAACTAGAGGATCTTAATAACCATGATTTCCTCTATCCCAGGAAATCGTTACAACCATCTGAGATATCGTCCTGTGCTAAGTTCAGACCCTGATCTGACGCTACTTTAGAAGATTTTTTCATGGGTCGATTCTGTGTAATAGAAGACTACTGGGCGCAAGGGAAATATTCAATAGTCATTGCATTAATCATAAGAACAATACCCATGTTTCCAACTCTGTCTTGGGTGCACACAACTAGGAGAAGCTACAACCTTAGGTACCCGAATGCTTGCGTAGGTAGTGGAAAGTCAGGAATAGTGTGGGAATAGATGTTGCATTGAAAAGGTAAGTGTATTTTATCATTGGTAAACAAATAGCTAAAAGATCCTAATTAATTTATCAATAACTTCATAAATTATCGAAATAAACAACTTTTACCTCATGTTGTAATCAAGATCTTTAAGCAAGCAAATAGGTAATAATAGGAGGTAATAAGTTGGATTTCAATGCCTCGGTAGGGGGGTAAATGGCCAAAAGAGGTGTATGGTGAGTGACAAAATGGGAGCTCAACATACACTATTACATTTATTGTAATTTGTAATCATACTCATATATTAATAAAAGTACACTACTACAGACTGACCCAACAAAAGAGTATGGGAGCTGAACTCCACTAGGAAGGATAAGGGGCTAGAAGTATAAATTTAAGGGACTAATTCAAGGGAATTAGGCTTAGGAATAAAATAGTATTATTCCTAAGTACTAAGGTCACATAACATTAGGTTATGTTATCCTATGTTTCAAAAGTGGAAACAAGGGAGTCTCTTATGTGCCAAGTGTCACATATGATACATGCAAAAATATATGGGGGTATTTAGTACTTTCTCCCCATCATTCAATCATTCATTCATTATCCTTCATCGTCCATACCCGGGAAGTGGACTTCAGAAGCCATACATGTGCGTGGATGTTGTATCTATCTAGTGATTGAAAGAAGCGAGTTGTTAGGCCCGTGGTCGAAGAAGTGGGTTTTCGGGCCCGTGAACATTCTCTCTAGGTGAGAGATGTTGGAAGACTAGTTGTCATTGATTTCAACCATGGAAAAATGTATGTAAAAGAACACGAAGGAGAAAATAAAAGCTCAGAAGAAATAATGTTATAGAGATCACGCATAAGCCAAAGGGGTCGAGGAGGAATCTTGTTCGTTGATGTAGTTTTCGGGACAATCCAGGACTGTCAGATTGAGGTGGAACCATAGGCTGGGAGAAATTAAGTCCCAACCATCAGATTAGGAGTGATAATCCTCAACCGTAGATCAATGGCAATCAAACTTCGGAACTTCACCACTTTGGCAATCGTTGGATAAAAATAAGAGCATGATTTGACGGTAAAGAATGAAGAGCAATGTTGATTGTTGGATCAAAATAAGAGCACAATCAGATGAAGAAAATGATGTTTACTATTAGATCAAAATGAATCAGACGACTCAGATCTCTTTTTGCAAGTCTATTGAGAAACCAAAAAATGGCTAAGTATCATATTCTATCTATGTTACTTAAAATTTCTAAGTATGGTACATTATGTAGATAACAAAAGTTGGGGGTGCGTTTTGATGACACCATAGAAGAGATGTGAGTTTGCAAGTCTGAGAGTCCACGAGCCTGAGAAAAATCACTTAAGATTTTTTCTAAGTATAGGTTCATTTTGGAGGCTATGAAATTTGGGGGTGCATTTTGATAACACCATAGAAGACATGTGAGTTCGCAAGTCCAAGAGTCCGCACACAAAATAATTCTAAGTAAAATTCCATGTCTAAAATGAATAAGAACCGTCCACTCAACGGTTGATTATATCTGAATCATTGATCTGTTTAAAGTTCCTAGATAAAATATGGATCGTCCATCTCATCGAGCGATTAAGTCAGAGTTGTTGGATCAAGATATATGGTTGATTATGAAGGTAACGAAAGTTGGAGGTGCAATTTGATGACACCCAAGAAGACATGTGACTCCATAAGTCCGAGAGTCCGCACACAAAAAAATTCAAAGTAAAAGTCCATGTCTAAAATGAATAAGAATCATCCACTCAATGGTTGATTATATTTGAACTGTTGATCTATTTAAAGTGCCTAGATGAAATATGGGTTTTCCATCTCACCGGGCGATTAATTCAGAGTCATTGGATCAATATCTATGGTTCATTATGAAGGTAAAGAAAGTTGGATGTGCAATTTGTTAACACCCGAGAAGACATGTGAGTCTGCAAGTCCGAGAGTCCGCGAACTTGTCACATGAAATAATTTTAAGTAAAAGTCCATGCTTAAATGAATAAGAACCGTCCACTCAATGATTGATTATATCCAAACCATTGATCTGTCTAAAGCACCCAAGTAAAAATGGATCGTCCATTTCACCGAGTGATTAAGTCAGAGCTGTTGGATCAAGATCTTCTCAGTAGTAAGGTAGGCCATTGGATCAACTCATTGGTGCAATTTCAACCATTCATCAGTAAGGTAAAGTGGGTTGAAGGAAGTTCATAAGTACCTAAAACAATTAGGCATGAAAAAACAAATATATGCACATTGAAATCAATGGTCAAGATTTAATTGTGATCTTGATCCAACGGTTGTTGAGTCTCTATGAAACAAGAGCTCAGTGCAATGAAGAAATTGACAATTTTAGTCAAATTCATGAAGGGTTTTCAGAACGATCATTCCATAAGGAAGATTGACATGAGAAAGATCATAATTAATTTAAATGGGATTTGAAGTCAATTCAAGTTAATTTCAATGAACAGTCTATTGTTAATGAAGAGGGACATTGATTCATTGAAGAGACACAATGGCTCAATGATGCACACGATTTGGAAGGATATATAAACTCATAAGAATGAAGAATGAAATTGTGACTTGGAAGATATCTAAGTATACTTGAAGCAGAGTCACCAGAATATATGAGAGTAAAAATAAAAATCGTGTAGTGACGGTGGAAGAGAGGAGATCGGGAGGATTGTAGTCATCTATATATTGAAACTTGAACAACAAGGAGTTGCAACTTTCTTTCAAGTTGGTTCTTGATGAATATAGGGGGTTGGAGCCCCCTTTGAAGTTGATGCTTGAAGAAGCAGAGAATTGTAGCTTCCTTGAGTAGGTGCTCAGAAAAGAAGGGGATTTGTGTCTCCAAGAGTTGGCACTCTAAAGAGGATTTATGTTCTTCACAATCATAGATTATTCTTTATAAACTTTATAATTCTTGTTAATTATATTTATATAATTGATTTTAAATACAAATCCATTGTTGATCTATTGTGGTGATAAATAAAATAACAAATTAATTACTGATTGTTTAAAAAGGTAATACTAATTCACCCCTCCTCTCATTATTTTCAACAATTGGTATCGAAACAGGCTCCTGCACCACAATATAACCACTAGAAGGTAGATCCTAAAGAATCCAATGGATCAACAACAAGGAATGTCATCCAAAATAGCACCATGGTTCACAGGAGATGACTATGTTTTTTGGATAATAAGGATGAAGAGTCATCTGATGGCACTTGGATTTTATATTTGATAATTTGTAGAAAATGGCTACACTGCACCATCTTCCCCGCCAACTGATGTTGCTGCAAAGAATTTATGCAATGACAATTCAAGGGTTATTAATGTCATTTTAAGTGGATTTGCATAAATGTGTTTGTAAAAGTAATGCACTATAAATAAGTCAAAGAATTATGGGACACACTTAAAATTATTTATGAAGGATATGGCAAGATCAAACAAGCCAAACTTCAAACACTCAGAGAATAGTTTGAAAATTTAAAGATGAAGGAAGAAGAAAATATTACAGAATATCTTTAGAGAGTAGACGAGATAGTCAACCCAGTCAAAGAATTGAGAGAAACTATTGTTGACTATTGTTTCTCTCAAAGTATAGAGACAACCTTGACAAACTCACTATGGATGAAATTCATGAAATCCTTATAGCCTATGAGATGAGGACAGGGAAATAAAGGCCATATAAAAGGGAAACAACCTTCAAAGTAAAAAAAATCAATAAGAATCAGGAGCAGGTCTCCAATGAAGATCAATCAGAGATATCTGATGAAGAAATAACAAACTTCATGAAGAAACTTAAGAAAAAAACTAGTAAATTCAAAGGAAAACTACCTCTTAAATGTTTTATCTATGGCAAAGTTGGACAAATGTCCCCATCCAAAACAATAAGAAAGTGATGGTGAATAAACCTACAAAGAGTACAAGAAGAGAAAAACTGGAAACAAGAAGAAAATCAACAAAAAGAAGAAGGCCTTCTACACCAAACAAGAAAACAACTCATATGAAGAAAGTGAAGAAGAAGAAGAAGAACCAGAGCATCTATTTAGGGGTATAGAGAAACATGATAATCCTACTGAAAATGATTTTGGCATGGATGAAGACTCTAAAGAGGAAGGTGAAGTAAATCTTGAAGCAAAATTTCTCAGTTCTCTGGAAGAGATCATAAAATATAAAAAGAAGACTAAGTCATTAAAATGACAATTACTAGATTTTGAGGAAACACATAAATCAAGAGAAAGAGAAATCTAAAAAATAGTCAATGAAAATGAACAAATCATCAATTACTTGAAGACTCAACTCCAAGAGGCCAAAATAATGGAAGATATCTTAATTGACCAACTTAATGAAAAACAACAAGACTGTGAGAAGAGAGGAGTTGAAATCGTCCTTCTGAAAAAGGAACTTGAGAAATGAAAGAATCACTCAAGATTTGAAAAAAGTTCAAAAATATTGGATGACATTCTGAATAGTCAAAGATCACCAAAGGATAATACATGACTTGGGGATGATAAAAAATCAACCTCTGCAACACAAAGGACAGACAAAAGACAAAAAAGTTATGCAGATGCTCTTAAGAACACCTTAAAAATTGAAAATAACAAGATGAAGAAGGCATCATTAAAGAATGTTCATAATAAACTGAAGTCTTCACCTCCCAGAAAAGAGAAAGAAGAAAAATGGAATATAATGGCTTAAAGAACTCCTAAGAGATATCAACACATCTTTCATGGATATTTCTATTCTTTCAATAACTTTGGGCATAAATAAGTACATTGCAAGGCTTATGAAAAATCATACATTCATAGAAATAATAAAAAATATAAAAGAAACAAAAATAATATGAAGAATCGAAGTTACAATTCATTCTCTCCATTACAAATATTCAATGTTGAATGCAAGAAGTGCAACAATTATGGTCATCAAATCAATGAATGCAGGCTAACCACAAAAACAACTTCTTTTATCACTCAAGATAAGAAAATACAGAAAGGAAAAAATATGGAAGATACAAAATGCAAAGTATCCTTGTATGCCAAGAAGAAAAAGTGTCAATGGTACATTGACAGTGGATGCTCCAAAGATATGAGAGGAGATAAAAGTAAATTTATCAAACTAACAAAGAAGGAAAAATGAAGTGTCACATTTGGAGATAATGTATCTGCTAAAATACTTGGAAAATACACATTCACTTTGGGCAACAAGAAAAACAAAGAAGAAAATGTGTTACTAGTTGAAAATATGAAGCCTAATATTTTGAGTGTAATCCAAACTTGTGATCAATGACATATACTCATCTTTGACTCCCAAAAATGTGAAATAAGAGAAGGATCGGGAAAATTAATTACAATTGCACCAAGAACCTCAAGCAATGTGTATATCTTAGATATTAAGGAAGAAGAAGAATGCCATATGAGTCAAGCAGATGAAAGTTGGATGTGGNGAAGTTACAATTCATTCTCTCCATTACAAATATTCAATGTTGAATGCAAGAAGTGCAACAATTATGGTCATCAAATCAATGAATGCAGGCTAACCACAAAAACAACTTCTTTTATCACTCAAGATAAGAAAATACAGAAAGGAAAAAATATGGAAGATACAAAATGCAAAGTATCCTTGTATGCCAAGAAGAAAAAGTGTCAATGGTACATTGACAGTGGATGCTCCAAAGATATGAGAGGAGATAAAAGTAAATTTATCAAACTAACAAAGAAGGAAAAATGAAGTGTCACATTTGGAGATAATGTATCTGCTAAAATACTTGGAAAATACACATTCACTTTGGGCAACAAGAAAAACAAAGAAGAAAATGTGTTACTAGTTGAAAATATGAAGCCTAATATTTTGAGTGTAATCCAAACTTGTGATCAATGACATATACTCATCTTTGACTCCCAAAAATGTGAAATAAGAGAAGGATCGGGAAAATTAATTACAATTGCACCAAGAACCTCAAGCAATGTGTATATCTTAGATATTAAGGAAGAAGAAGAATGCCATATGAGTCAAGCAGATGAAAGTTGGATGTGGAACAGAGGGATGTGACACTTAATATTTGATAATCTGATCAAAGATACTGAAAAGGGAGTTGTAAAACACATGCCAGAAGTCATCAAGCCCTCAGATATTGTTTGCAAACACTGTCAATTAAGAAAGAAAACAAGAGTCAGATTCAAGACAAAAGAGAATTCTACATCAAAACCCTTGGAGATTGTTCACATTGATCTCTGTGGACCCTCTAAGGCTAAAAACATACAAGGGGAACACTACGTCATGTTTATCATTGATGACTTCACAAGATGACCTGGGTATATTTTCTCAAAGTAAAATCCGAGGCATTTGAAAAGTTTAAATCATTCAAGACTTATTTAGAAAATGAAAAAGATCTCAAAATAAAATGTTTAAGACCAGATGATGGAGGGGAATTTACCTCTAAATAATTCAATAAGTTTTGTGAAGATCATGGACTCAAGAGACAATTCTCATCTCCAAGAATTTCTCAACAGAATGGAGTTGTGGAGAGGAAAAATAGAACTGTTCAAGAAGTTGCAAGAACTATGCTGAATGAAGCCAAGCTTACAGATAAATTTTGGAGAGATGCAATATATACAACAATTCACATACTTAACCGAGCACAACTTAGAGCTAACCATGAGAAAACGCCTTATGAATTGCGGTTTGGAAGATCAACATCTGTGAAACACTTCAAAGTCTTTGGAAGTAAGTGTTACATCAAGAGGGAAGAGGGATGAAGATAATCCAGGGAAATTTGACTCTAGATCAGATGAAGGTATATTTTTGGGATATTCACCCAACAAAAAGGCCTACAAATGCTATAATCTAAGATTGCACAAAATTGTAGAAAGTGCAAATGTAAAAATAAATGACCTAAAAATGAGAAAAATCAAATCTAAAGATGAAACAAAAATTGATGAATGGAGAAGAAGATGGTGAATCACAAGATGAAAAAGATATTGAAGAACTACAACAAAATGAACCATACACCGATGAAGAAAACATTCAAGAAGAGACACCCATGCTAAAGCCACCATAAAAAAGGGTTCAAAAGAATCATCCAGAAAGTCAAATTACAGAAAACAAGAGTGTTGGAGTATAAACCAAGAGGAAACTCTTATATGAATATCAAACAATGATTTCTATAATATTTCTTAAAATTTTTGCAGAAGCCAGTAAAAGTGAGGATTGGATAAAAGTAATCAATGAGGAACTTGACCAAATAGAGAAAAGTCAGACTTAGGAACTGGTTCCAAAACCTAAAGATAAAAATGTGGTAGGAAGCAAATGGATATTCAAAAACAAACTCAATGAAAATGGACAGATCATAAAAAATAAATCCAGACTAGTATGCAAGGGATATGCCCAAGTGTGAGGAATTGACTTTGGAGAAACCTTTGTTCCAGTAGCAAGATTAGAAGTCATCATAATGTTTTTGGAATTTGCATGTTTCAAAAATTCCAAAATATATCAGATGGATGTCAAATCAACATTCCTGAGTGGGACCTTAGAAGAAGAAGAAGTCTATATAGATCAACCTGAAGGGTTTAGGTTGATAGAAAAAACATACTATGTATGCAAATTAAAGAAGGCTCTGTATGGTCTTAAACAAACCCCTAGAGCATGGTTCTCAAAACTTGATTAGTATCTGCAACAACAAGGATATAAGAGAGGAACTACTGATAATAATCTATATATCAAAATTAAATAACAAAATATGATTGTTGTAGTGGTATATGTGGACGATATAATCTTTGGAAGTAATCTAACTATACTAAACAAGCAGTTTTCCATAGAAATGCAGAAAGAGTTTGAGGTTTCTATGCTACGTGAACTAACTTTCTTCTTAGGTTTACATGTTACTCAAACATAAAAAGGCATATTCATATGCCAAAATAAATATGTCAAATAATGTTGACAACACAGGTATTCCAATAGAGGAACAAAAAGTGGAGATGAGGCAACTCGGCTTCACGATCTCAATCTTCAACAGGAGCGGGTCTTCAAACAGGCTCTGATACCATGTTTGACAACACAGGTATTCCAACAGAGGACGAACACCTTCAGTAACCACTCACATAACCAGATCAAAGATCAACACATCTATGTTTTCACATGGTAAAACCCCTATAGGGAAACATCCACGGCCCCAGACAATGCAGCCACTTGGTGCAGTTTATTAATGCAAAGAAAAAGATTATAGAGAGATTTTACAAGAGATTTTCTCACAATAAATCATTGGCAAATGACCCTCCATGCTTTTTAAATAGAGATCATGGACCAATCAGGTGTTAAGCCACAGATCAATGGCCATTAAGATCGTGTTCAACAACACAGGTATTCCAACAGAGGACGAACACCTTCAGTAACCACTCACATAACCAAATCAAAGATCAACACACCAATGTTTTCACATGGTAAAACCCCTACAGGGAAACATCCACGGCGCTAGCCAACACGGCCACTTGGAGCAGTTTATTAATGCAAAGAAAAAGATCACAAAGAGATTTTAGAAGAGAGTTTCTCACAATCGATTGTTGGCAAATGACCCTCCATGCTCTTTAAGTAGAGATCATGGACCAATAGGGTGTTAAGCCACAAATCAATGGCCATTAATATCAAGGAGAGTATGAACCGTCAGATCACTCTATGGTGGGAACATATCGTGACCGTCGGATTTCCTAACTACAAATGCATACTAAAGAAACACACTAGAAAACACACTTTTACCTAACGACGCAATAGACCAAGTAGATATTACTAACTCCTAAGTGTCTAAATATCCTAACATCCCCCCTTAAGAACAACTTGGGATATGATTGAAGGATTTAAAATAGTGACACAATAGGAGAAGGAAGGAGGCATTAGAGCCTATCCCCCCTTAATGACAACTTCCTGAACCCCTAACATAGATCAAAGTTTGGAAAACTTCTCTTTTGTAAGAGACTTTGTGGAAATGTCTGCAACTTGATCTTCTATAGGGAAAAAGAGCACTTCAATAACTTGATCATGAATGATCTTTATGATGAAGTGCATGTGTAGATCGATGTGTTTTCTACGCTGATGTTGAACTGGGTCTTTGCCGAGCTTGATGGCACTCTGATTGTCACACCAAAGGCTGGTCGGATGCTGGTGCTAGAATCCAGACTCTGAAAGGATCTGTCGAAGCCACAGGGCTTTCTGACTTGCATTTACTGCTGCTCAGTACTTTGATTCTACTGAAGAAAGTGCAATATCCTTTTGTTTCTTACAGGCCCAAGTGATAGGTCCTGAACCAAGGCTAAAAGCATAACCTGCAGTAGACTTCCGATCATCAGGGCCGCTGGCCCAATCTGAATCAGTGAAACCAACCAATAAAGGAGTCCCCCCTGAACTATAATGTATCCTGAACTGAACTATACCACGAACATAGTGAAGTATCCTTTTAGCTGCTTTCCAATGGCTTTCATGGGGTGTTTGCATATATCAGGCAACAAGACCAACAATAAAGGAAAGATCAGGATGGGTATGAGTCAAGTATAAGAGACTACCAACTAACTGACGATACAGGGTGGCATCAAATTCAGGAGAAGTACAGGTGGCAGAAAGATTGACCCAGACTGGAAGGGAGAAGGGGTTGGTTTACAATCGTCCATGTGAAAGAGATGAAGAAGGTCACAAGCATACTTAGACTGGGAAAGAAAAATTCCTTCATTGGTTTGAAAAACTTGGAGGCCAGGGAAATAGTGCAAAAAGCCTAAGTCTGTCATTTCAAATTTATTCTTAAGGTTGGTTTTCACATGGTTTAAAAGTTTTGAGTCACTACCAGTAAGGCTAAGGTCATCAAAATAAAGGACAAGGATTATGAGATGGATTCCTACTTTCTTGGTATAGACATTAGGATCATAATGGCATCTAGAGAATCCAGTGGCAATAAGACAACTATCCATTTTGGCATACCAAGCTCGGGGAGCTTGCTTGAGACCATAAAGATATTTCTTGAGGCGACAAACAAGGCTAGAGTCATTTTGGACATAGCCAGGAGGTTGTTCCATGTAGATTTCTTATTGCAAATCTCCGTGTAAGAAGGCAGATTTAACATCCATCTGATGGACCTCCCATTTATGTGAGGCAACAAGGGCAAGAACAAGGCAGATGGAATTCATTTTTTCTACAGGGGAAAAGGTTTCATTATAGTCAATTCCTTCAACTTGGGAAAATCCTTTGGAAACCAACCGAGCCTTGTGTCTTTCAACACTTCCATCTGATGCATACTTAGTTCTGTAGACCCATTTGCATATAAAAAGTTTTATTCCTTTTGGAAGAGGTACAAGATCCCAAGTATCATTTGCCATTAAAGAATGATACTCTTCATTCATTGTTGTATCCCAATCTGGATGACCTGAAGCTTCTGCAAATGTCTTTGGATCATGAGTTTCTGAAACTTGAGCCAAAAGAGAAGAGGCTTGTTGGAACTGTGAATGTGTCCGACGCTGATCTGAAGGATCACCGACAAGATCACCAACTTCTTCTCGTGTTGAACAGACCCATCTAGGAAGCGGTTGAGCTGGTGTTGGTTCAGGTTCAAAGGACTTGTCTGGAGGAGGGTGAGTAGGCAGAGGTAGATTTTCATCCTCACTGTCATCATCTGAAGAAGAAACCAGATCATAAGAAGGCACAAACACTGAAGATGGCTCGCAGGCCAAAGAAGGCACAATCGTCGAATTAGGCTCGCAGGCCAAGAGATTTTCATCAAACTTAACATCTCTTCTAATAATAATTTCATTACAATGTAATTGAATAATTCTTTAACCTTTGACATCTTCAGAATAACCAAAAAATATACACTTCTCACTTTTAGGCTGTAATGCTTTCCTTTTCTCATCAGGAATATGAGTCCATGTTATATTGCCAAATACATGGAAGTGACTTACATCTGGTTTAATTTTAGTCCAAGCTTCTTTCAGTGTTATATTTTTAAGAGCCTTTGTGGGAGTGCGATTTACTATGTAATTTTCACAGTTGATGGCTTCTGTCCAATTCTTTAGACTTAATCCCTTAGATTGGATCATACAATTAGCCATTTCTTTTAATGTGCAGTTCTTTCTCTCAGCAACACCATTTTGTTGTGGTGTATATGGAACAATGTGTTGCATTTAGATTCCCTGTGTAGTGTAGTATCTTGTAAAATTATTGTTCACATATTCGCCTCCATTATCTGTTCTTAACCTTTGAATTTGATGTGCAAATCGATTTTCTACAAGGGCCTTGTAGGCCAAAAACTTGTCAAAAACTTCACTCTTGAGTTTTAAGAATTAAACCCAAGTACATCTGGAAAAGTCATCAATGAAAGTTAAGAAATACTTGCACCTAGAAAAAGAAGGAGAAGAAAGTGGACCACACAAAGCATTGTGAACAAGCTGCAAAGGACCCGAGGCATGCCAAGAGGCACGTTTGTCAAAACCGTCCCGATGATGTTTGCTGAGAACACAACCGACACAAACACCATCTTTGCATGAAACAAGAGGAAGACCAATCACCATATATTGATTACATAGTTGCTGCTATGAGCGATAGTTTAGATGACCAAACCGCTCATGCCAATTTTTTCTCAATTCATCGCTATGAGAAACAAAAAATGATGAAAAAGATGATGACCCAAATTTGTCAAACTTGTACAACCTGGTAATATCATTAGCAATTCCAATTGCAAGAACATGCTTAGGATATTTTAGATCCTTGATTACAACTTGGTGAGGTGAAAACTCCATGGTTTTACCTTCACCTGAATGAGTGTTTTGATATACTGATAGAAGGTTACAAGAAAGACTTGGAACACATAATACATCATTGAAATGACCATTATCTACTTGAACTGTTCCAGATCCTACACTAAGAGATCTATCATCACCAACAAATATTTTCTTGGTATTACATTCATTTAGAGCAGAAAATATGGTTTTTTCCTTAGCCATATGATAAGATGCTCCTGAATCAATAAGCCACTCATTAGAAGAAGAAGTAGTAGTAGAATTTGAATTGAAGGAGAAACCAAAAGCAAAAAGTGAATGTCTGTGAGAAGAAGAAGTAGAATCAATACTGATGTTGTGCTTCTTCATTGCTGCTTCTAAAGCTTCCATCTTCTTGAAACATTTGGACTCATCATAACCATCTTTGTCACAAAAGTTGCAATGTCTGTTAGTATTCTTACTTTTATATTTTTCTCCTTTATCACCAGTAGGAGCTGAAGCTGTCTGAGCAGGTTTGGGACCCTTATGTTGTTTGTTTTTGTAGCGAGGATGTTGCTTCTTGGGATACTTGGGTTTATATTTCTAATGGGAAACTAAGGCTTTGTTGGAGGGACCTGCAGTGTTGATCACTCCAAATTGTACAAGCTTATCTTCCCCTCGAATCAAAGAAGCACAAAAGGACTCAAGAGTGGGTGTTTCATAAGATTCTTTCCCTAGAGCCTCTCTCATGGCATAAAAGGTAGATACAAACACAAAATATGCACTACCTAGCTTAGAAAGAATAAGATAGATGCAACGCTCTTCCTCCATCTTTATCTTACATTCTTCACATAAAATTCTAAGTGTTTTAAACCTAGATAGATAGTCTCCAAGGCAAGAAAAATCATTTGGACTCAAGGTCATTATTTGATTTTCTAACTATTGTGCTCGAATAATATTGATTTTACCAAACACAGATTCAATCGTGTTCCAAGATTCTTTGGTGTCATCAATATCTTGAAGGTGGTACCTTAAATCATGAGGGATGGAAATTCTGATTAGCCCACGTGCTTCTTCATTCCTATTATCCCACTTGGCTTTCTTATCAGCATCAGTGGGTGCTTTTTCCTTTCCCAAGGTAATCCGATACAAACCTTTACTTCTTAATAAATCTTCCATATGATATTTCCATTGGAAGTAGTTGTTGCTGGTAAGAAAAAAAATACTTGTAGAATCCATATTAAATATGAGGATAATGTGGATTTAAAAACTGAAACTTATGATCTATATGGAAAGAGCTCGAAAATTTATGCGGTTTAAAAAAAAATGACACTGAAAATGGACTTCCGATGTTAGAGTTATGCCCTTTTTAAAAAAGGCACAATCGGTAACCAAATGACCACATGATTGTGTAAGTTGCTTTATGAAGTGACCCACTTTTATAAAGAGAAGTGGGGATCACTTTTACAATGAAGTTACTTTATAATAGAAAATTTGCATGCAAAATAAATAACTCTAAAATAAAATATTAAAGCTACTTATAGTGATTCACTTTTATACTTGAAGTGAAATACACTTTACAATTTTAGCATGAAAATTTTCAAAAAAGGTAACAAAAGAGAGACTTTAACTCAAGACCTCTTACTTAATAAGGAAAATTTTAATCAAATGATCTAGCAAAACATATTGTAATGTTTAGAAGAAGGATTGTTATTGTTGTTGTTGACGACCTCTTTTCACACAAGAAAAAAATTCCGCGTCTCGATGACAACAAGGGTTAGATCTTGGTTAGCTTACCCGAAAGATGCACCTTTTCCTATCTGTTTCTGATTTTCCAAGATCGCACAGGGCGTGGGACAAAGAGCATACACATATCTAAAAGAGTAGAAACTCAGAAATAAATAAAACAAAACCAAAATAAAACCAAAATACTACTTTGCAAATTTTTTTTAAAATGTGTATTCAAGCTTTATACCTCCAGATCTGACTGTAATGGCCATATCTTGGGCAAATGGAAACCTTTTTGAGTGAAACGAAAAGTATTGCTAATTGAAACGACCACTCCAGACGCAATGGAACATTCCTCTTAGCCCATAAATGTATGAAAATGACAGAAAGTGGAGATGAGGCAAATCGGCTTCACAATCTCGATCTTCAACTGGAGTGGGTCTTCAAACAGGCTTTGATACCATGTTCGACAACATAAGTATTCCAACAGAGGACAGACACATTTAGTAACCACTCACATAACCAGATCAAAGATCAACACACCGATGTTTTCACGTGGTAAAACCCCTACGGGGAAACATCCATGACCCTAGCCAACGCGACCACTTGGAGCAGTTTATTAATGCAAAGAAAAAGATTACAGAGAGATTTTACAAGAGAGTTTCTCACAATCAATCGTTGGAAAATGAGCCTCCATGCTCTTTAAATAGATATCATGGACCAATTGAGTGTTAAGCCACATATCAATGGTCGTTAAGATCAAGGAGAGTATGAACCATCGGATCACTCTATGTTGGGAACATATCGTGACCGTCGGATTTCCTAACTACAAATGCATACTAATGCATACTAAAGAAACACACTAGAAAACACACTTTTACCTAACGAGACAATAGACGAAGTAGATATTACTAACTCCTAAGTGTCTAAATATCCTAACAAATAAATGCTCAAAGAAATTCCAAATGGAAGACTGCAAACCAATGAGAACTCCTATGGTCGCAGGATGCAAAATGAGATTAGATGATGATTCACCAAAAATAGACCATACTATGTATATATCTATGATTGGAAGTCTTCTCTATGCAATTGCAACAAGGCCTGACATAATGCAGGATGTAGGACTAGTGAGAAGGTTTCAATCCACACCTAAGGAAACTCACTTAAAAGTAGTAAAAATGATATTACGATATCTACAAGCTACTTTAGACTTTGGATTATGGTATCCAAAAACAAAAGAGTTTACGTTAAATGCATACACTGATGCAGATTGGACAGGCAGTATAGATGATAGGAAAAGCACCAGTGGAGGAACATTCTTCCTAGGAAAGTGTTTGGTGGCATGGCTAAGTAAGAAACAAACATATATATCACTATCCACACTAGAAAAATAATACATTGTTGTTGCATCTTGCTGCACACAAGCAATCTAGATAAAACAAACTCTAGAAGATTTACAAGTGAAATATGATCATCCAATCACTATTAAATGTGCTAACACCAATGCTCTAAGTATATCTAACAATCCTGTAATTCACTCTAAAACCAAACATATCTCGATCAAATACCATTTCCTCATAGATCAGGTTACTCAAAAATTGGTGAAACTGGAGTATGTAGACACAAAATAACAAATTGCAGACATTTTTACAAAACCCTTAACTAGAAGTACAATTGAAAAACTTAGACTGAAATTGGGAATAATTCCCATACCTCATTAAAAACTACAAAATCATAAAAATGAGCACATGGAAAGGGGGAGCATCACCTTAGGGGGAGAGAAGAAAGACCCCTTCTGTCATTGCTGTCAAAGGGGGAGGATTAACAGTAAAAACATGGTTAAAATAAGGGGTTATTACTTTGTTGCCATCGATTCCAAAGGGGGAGATTGTTGGAAGACTAGTTGTCATTGATGTCAACCATGGAAAAATGTATGCAGAAGAATGCGCAGGAGGAAAGAAAAACTCAGGAGAAATAGCATTACAGAGATTGCGCAGAAGCCAAAGTGGTCGAGGAAGAATCATGTCCGTTGACATAGTTTTCCGGACAATCCAAGACCTTCATATTGAGGTGAAACCAAAGGCTGGGATAAATTATGTCCCAACCTTCATATCAAGAGAGATAATCCTCAATCGTAGATCAAGGCCAATCATACTTCACAACTTCCCCACTTCGATGATCATTGGATCAAAATAAGAGAACAATCGGACGGTAAAGAGTGAAGAAAAATGTTGATCGTTGGATCAAAATAAGAGCATGATCGGATGAAGAAAATTATGTTGACCATTAGATCAAAATGAATTAGACGGCTCAGATCTCTTTTCACGAATCCGCTCAGCAACCAAAAAATGGCTAAGTATCACATTCTATCTATGTTATTTAAAATTTCTAAGTATGGTACATTATATAGGTAATGAAAGTTGGGGGTGCCTTTTGATGACACCATAGAAGATATGTGAGTTTGCAAGTCTGAGATTGCACGAGCCCAAGAAAAAATGCTTAATAATTTTTCTAAGTATAGGTTCATTTTGGAGGTTGTGAACTTTGGGGGTGCATTTTGATGGAACCATAGAAGACATGTGAGTCTGGAAGTCCGAGAATCTGCACACAAGATAAATCTAAGTAAAATTCCATGTCTAAAATGAATAAGAACCGTCCACTCAATGGTTGATTATATCCGAACGTCGATCTGTTTAAAGTGCCTAGATGAAATATGGACCGTCCATCTCACTGGGTGATTAAGTCAGACCCGTTGGATCAAGATCTATGTTAGGGTCCTAACCCTCACATAGGTAGAACAATACATTCAGATGTAATAAAGGTCAATATTAATAAGGCCTTGCAATAAAATAGAATAAGTCGGATGTAAGAAGACCTAATAGAAGCTTCTTCTTATAGAAGGATCTTCCTCTAGATTATTCTTTTGATAGACATATTTAGTATAAATAGGAGTCAAGGGTATGAGAACCCTAGCTTGGATATTGTTGTAATAGATCTCTTCTCAACTGGAGGTTTACCCCTCGAAGAGGCCCGTGAACATTGCTTTCAGATTCAAATTGTTATTTTTGTTGTTATTCTTATATCATTTCAGTGCTATTGTAGCGAATGTTCTGGTTATATTGTTGTTATTCTGCCATTTCTAGCATTTTATTTTTGTTCTACATACTTTTTATATCTGGTATATTACAATATATGGTTCATTAAGAATTAATGGAAGAAGTTGGATGTGCAATTTGATGATACCCGAGAATACATGTGAGTCTGCAAGTCCGAGATTTTGCACAAAAAATAATTCTAAGTAAAATTTCATGTCTAAAATGAATAAGAATCATCCACTCAACGATTGATTATATATGAACCGTCGATATGTTTAAACTTCCTATATGAAACATGGATCGTCCATATCATCGAGAAATTAAGTCAAATCCATTGGATCAATATCTATGGTTCATTATTAAGGTAACGAAAGTTGGACATGCAATTTGATGACACCCGGGAAGACATGTGAGTCCGCAAGTCTGAGATTCCGCGAACCCATCACATGAAATAATTCTAAGTAAAATTCCATGTTTAAAATGAATAGGTATCGTCCACTCAACGATTGATTATATCTGAACCATCGATCTATCTAAATCACGTAAGTAAAAATGGACCGTCCATCTCACCGGGTGATTAAGTCAGAGTCGTTGGATCAATATCTTCTTAGTAGTAAGGTAGGCCATTGGATCAACTCATTGGTGAAATTTCAATTGTTCATCAATAAGGTAAAGTGGGTTGAAGGAA
Source organism: Picea sitchensis (assembly GCA_010110895.2). Classification (NCBI taxonomy): domain Eukaryota; kingdom Viridiplantae; phylum Streptophyta; class Pinopsida; order Pinales; family Pinaceae; genus Picea; species Picea sitchensis. The sequence continues at coordinate 113,080 of SNQJ01S0007999.1, read as the reverse complement.
GCATATAAGTGGCTAAAATAGTTAGGAATGAATAAACATATATATGCACATCGAAATCAATGGTCAATATTTAATCTTGATGCTGATCCGATAGCTCTACGAAACCAAAACTCAACACATCGAAAAAATTGACAGTTTTAGTCAAATTCATGAAGGGTTTTCAGATCGATCATTCCATAAGGAAGATTGACATGAGAAACATCAAAATTAATTTAAAGGGGATTTGAAGTCAATTCAAGTTAATTTCAATGAACAATCTATTGTTAATGAAGAGGGACATTGATTCATTGAAGAGACTCAATGGTTTAGTGTTTCACACCATTTGGAAGAATATATAAACTCATAATAATGAAGAATGAAAGTGTGACTTGGGATATATCTGAGTATACCTGAAGTAGAGTCACCATAATATATGAGAGTCAAAATAAANATTGTAGTATTCTACATGTTGAAACTTGAACAATAGGGAGTTGCAACTTCCTTTCAAGTTGGTGCATGAAGAATACAGGGGGTTGGAGCCTCCTTTCAAGTTGGTGTTTGAAGAATCAAGGATTTGTAGCTTCCTTGAGTAGGTGCTCAAAAAATAAGGGGATATGTGTCTCCAAGAGTTGGTGCTCTAAAGAGGATCTGTGTCCTTCCCAATCACATATCATTCTTTATAAACTTTGTAATTCTTGTTAATTATATTTATATAATTGATTTTAAATAAAAATCCATTGTTTATCTATTGTGGTGATTAATAAAATAACAAAGTAATTACTAATTGTTTAAAAAGGTAATATTGATTCACCCCCCCCCACTCAATATTTCCAAAAAGAGAACTGTTGGGAATTAATTCTCAAGGTGCCAAGTTGCAACTACATGGCTCTAATACTCCCTTTCCAACCTGTTGTTGAAGCCTCGAAAGGGAAGTGGGGAAGCCAAAAGACTATTCAATAGAGAAGGGGCACACTTCCTGGGGTGGGATAGGCATGTGGGGGATGATGGACTGTATGCTGGTTGCTAGAGTTGGAACCTGAATATGAGAATTGTTGTTGATTGACATACCTTAGATTGGTTTGGGACTTCCTTTTTTGGGGTAGAGTTTATCCCAAGCTCGGGGGTGACCCACTGCTGAGATTATGAGCAACGTGGTTTATTGTTGGGAGAAACATGGAAGGTATGCATGCAATTGGTGTTTAATTAATAAATGATAAGTGTCTCTTATGTGTAATTTTAATTACTATGTGTATGTGATTATCTATTTTCTATTATGGAATCTCCGACATAATCATCATTTATGAATCATTATGGTTCATTGCTTGACTCTGGTCATATGCAGCGGAATTTTTATTTAATTAAATAGTATAAGAGGATATTTGTTGAGTTTCTGGTAATGGGGACATTACAGAGCATATTAGTAAATTGAATTGGTATCAGAATTCAGAATTTGGATATGGCTATTGGAAGATTGGTTGTTGTCATTGATGTCAAGCCTAGTCATGGGTTTTAGACCGCAAGATTGATGAAGGTATTTGGACATGAAGGAAAATGCACATGCAGATACAACACCCATGGATGGATAGTATACATCATGTTGTTTCCA
>SNQJ01S0007999.1:84314-111485 GCA_010110895.2 Picea sitchensis | reverse complement strand
TTCTAGATTTTTAGTTTTAAATTTAATAAGGATTTTACATTGATTTAAAAATTTAATAATCCAACCAATATATATTAATAATTTTAATTTTAGAATAAAATTAGTGAGGATGTATAATCCTTATATTTTATAATGGTCGGTTTTATAAAGGAAAACAAAGTATAAAAATAGGGTGGCTTTATAAAATAATAATTAAATAAATTTATAATTTTAATTTTAAATTTTAAAAAGATCAAATATTTTTAGATGTAAATATTTATTTGTATTTTATAATGGATTTTTATTTTTACAAATTTGAGTTTTTTTTGTTATTGGTAAATTTGTCATTAAGAATTTTTTTTCAACTAATAATTAATAATCTTAAAATTAAAAACAATATTTCTCTTATTCAATCTTATTTTTAAATGGTTGACATAATGGTTTAAGTATTACATTCTTGGCTTCACACTTGGAAAAGGAGGCTTAAAGATAAAGTAAAGGTGGAGCTTGACCCAACCATTTAACCATTTGAGAGGGAGAACTAAAGATGGACTAAAGATGCAAAAGTCTACACTTACCCACTTAACCATTAGACTCTTGACCTAACCATGGTAAAGGGTGAAGTAAAGATAGACTAAAGATGCATAGTTTTGACTTAATCATAGAACCATTAGAAGATAGAGGAGGAGATCACATGACTTGAGAGAAGGTGAATTAAAGATGCATAGTTTTGACTTAATCATAGAACCATTAGAAGATGGAGAAGGAGATCACATGACTTGAGAGAAGGTGAATTAAAGATAGACAAAATATGCATAACAATGACTTAACCACTTAAATAAAGGTGTGTAGTTTTGACTTAACCAAACCATTGGAATATAGAGGAGGAGATTGCAAAAGTTAAGATAAATTGAATAAAATATAGACTAAAGATATGGATCCTTGAACTTAGCCAAGTTATCAACTAAAGTGACCTTGATAGCCTCAAAAAATTTATCAACTAAAGTGACCTTGATAGCCTCAAAAAAGTTATCAAACATATCCCAAACCTCATGTTTACATTGACATAATTTGGGATGTCGGGTTTGAAAAATCTCTCCAATATAGTTTACTATTAGATCAAAATATCCAAATATTTTGAGAATATTGACACCCATTTTCATTTTTGTATCGAATCATGGGATTAGGGGCTATGTTATAGCCTTAATTTCCACCCTAAAAGGCTGGAAGAGAATCCAACAGAGGATGAAAACCAAGACACATGTCTATCTTGATATTTGGGTCATTTTTTAGAGTCGTCGCTTTTCATACATAGTACAACAAGTGATTAGTCACTGGTCAACTATAGTGCAACCAACAATGACCTCTGCAACCTTCTAGATTCACAGAGTTTCGAAGAGGTAGTGAGGGATGCACTGGTTCTTCATGGCATGAGTCTTGGAACTCACATCATTCAAGTATCCATTGGTTTGTAGAAGATCTAGAAGCTCTCCCAATCCTCTTCCAAGGATATATATAAAGAAGGAAAGCCTTGAACTTGAGGAGGAAGTATCATTTGCAGAGTTATGTTTTCCAAATGCAGAGGTGTTTCTCCATCTACAACAACCATAGTCACATTTCCCAGTTTGACTAAGAAGTTGAGGAGGATCAAGGAACAAGGGGCCAAGGAGGATGCATCTACACCTAAGGTATGATGGTTGATGTATTATTTATATTTTGATATAAATAATCATTGTTTTACCTTATAAATATTTGTGTTATATTCATGAATGTTTAGATATGGTCTTATTATGAATAGATCAACTTAGATCTGAATTAAATTGGTAATTTATAACACTAGGAGAAGAAGTAGATTGGTGTGTAGATTTTAAACTTGTACAATTAATTACTACAAATAGATTTTTAATAATAATAAAAAGATGCAATGGCACACACACACATTACACATAGATTTTTACCCTAGAAACCCAAACCAGGAAAACCAACAACTTATTTATAGTCGCACCTCTAATATTATTTATTCATATTCTTTATTATTTATAAAAAAATACAATATATAGGATTCTACGACATCTAAAACCCCTAATCCATTAACCCAAATTAGTCAATAACCCTAATTCCTAAACTAAAATTAGAAAACCATTGGTTAAAACCATGTGCCAAAAAACTGTCAAAAACAAATGCAAAAAACACCAATTTTTTTTCGAGGGCACTTCCCCCTGCAAACTCCTTGGACAGGGGGCCTCCACCCCCCGAATAGGGGGGTCTAGCGCCCCCCCCTCCCCCCATGCACCCAACACAACACATACACTAATTCTAGTCGTGCAAAAAATTTAACACATACCCACCATGGTGTTTGTTTGTTGTTTCTGTGCAGGGAGCAGGTTGCAAGGATTGGAGCCAGAACTCAAGATTTTCAACAACCAAGAGAGACAAGGAAAACTTTTAGAAGTAAGGTATTCCATTCTCTCCCCTCTTGGTATAAAAATATGTTGTTTGTTTAGATCTAGGAAAACCATAGAAATCTATCCCATTGTCTATTTATGATCAATAGGTAGATCCCAGGGAGATCTTATAATCCATTTGTAAGATTTTCTCCATAAAAAAACTAGCGACTCTATTAGGGAATATTTGATTATTCTATTGTTTAGAATCCCTTTCCAATTATCCTTTGTTTATTTTTTTATTTAGTTTTTGTTTTCCCTGTTACTCCCTCAAAATTTAAATCTATCAGATTTGATCTAAGACAAATATTTCTTTTAATTTTTTTTTATCTTTTTTGCAGTAGTCAGTTGTTGAACTATTGGTGTCCAACGAATAGTTGCTGGTTGTAGGTTATATGACCTACGACGATCCTTGTAAACTAGGAAAACTGTAGAATTGTTAGACTTCTGTGGTCAGATTTGATGTGTCTGATACCATAGATGTGTGATTGATTTGTAGTGTAATCTCTTACCTCTAATTGAGTCTCATTGTCACACCTTATGTCTTAAGTTAAAGTATGAAGTGTGTTTGTGTGGATTTCTTGGGTTGCTTATGTACACTTGATTTCTATCTAATGACCCATTCAATTTGGGTTGTACACACAACAAATCTGATTAGATCTGATAGTGCCCCTTTTTTATTTTCATTTGGTTTGCTTACCATATTATGATTTAGTGTTCATTGTTATATCTACATTCATAGTGAATTTTGGGTGATATTCTTGTATTTACATTAGAGTGGGTTTTTCAACATCACTACCAATTTCCTACAACCTGTTAGCACCGTAATTTTTCAATTAGATTTAGTCCTAGATGAGTCATAGTTCATGTGTCGAAGCATGTGAAGTCAGGTAATGAATAACGAATGGGTTGAAATCAACAAGTGGTGGGTCTGGCCTTTGGAGTTGGGAAAGGGCGTCATAATTAGCCATGTGCAACTTGTAAACGTTCTCTTCTCAAAAGGCCGAGTCTTGTCAGAAAAAGGGGAATTTACATGCCAGAGGTTGAGGAAATTTGTTAGAATAAATGTCACGTCGACGGATATAATGACCATCATCACCTAATTATGAAGTCATAAAGTTTAAGAAATCACAGTGCTCATAACATGTATACTCTGCAACTCTTATCATTTGTACTTTGCAAACTTCAAAGTGTACTCGTCGTGCAAGTGTGCTACGCAAATATTCAACCTGCTTCCAAACTTCTCGTCACCATGGATTTATCGTCCTCTGCCACGATTCCATCCCTCGCCCATTCAACTATAAATACTAGTCACCCTGCATATTTCTCCTTTACCATTCGAGCTTGTGCGTTGTCTGTGATTTTTTCTACAAGTCTCGGGTCCTTTCGTTGTGGGAAAATCGATTTCCATCAGTTATGTGGTGAGTTTGTTCATTCAAGATTGCCGCGTCTCCTTCATCTTTAGTGATGGGTTGAAGCCTGTTGGATTTTTCTGCGAGCTAGTGAACCGGGCTATAGTATTATCATAGTCAGCCTCTCTTCTTTAGAGTTATTTCCTGTCACACCAAATTTCTTTTTGCGTCCAAATTCCCTGGTTAGCTACAAGTATCTTAGCGCCTTGCCACGACGCCAGAATTTTCTGTCGCGCTTCCCTACTATGACGAGCCTACCATTTCTATTTATCACAACATCGATCTCCTTCTGCGTCAAAGGTTTTCATAGCTCCTGGAAGCCATGCAGTGAACTCGTAGAGTTGTTTTTGCTTGTCATGCACAATTTCTATCACTGCCACTTTGACAGTCCTCTGCGAAGTCTATGATTCTCTATTTGTCGTGCACAGAGGGTGTTATCATTCATTACCACACATGTGAAACAAATACACATATGCATCATGACAACATCCAAAGACATAAAGAAGAGGGTGCAAAGTGGCAATGTCGTAATGTCTAAACCTTAGTACCTGGAATTAATCAACGAAGATCCGAATGTCAGGACATCGTTTGAACATGTTGGATGTATGCGCTATTGTGAGAAGATAAAAGGGTACAACGCAAAGATGGTTGAATAGTTCTCTCTCAGGTTTAATGGGTTCTGCATTTCCATTGTGGGAATCACATTCCGGGTGGTGGAGGAAACTTTGTCAGACGCGACAGATATCCCTCTACGTGGTGAAAGGTGGTTTAAGGGCATTCCTTTAGACAAATTATGCTATGAATATTTTATCAATCCGAACTGCCTGAATGGGAAAATTAGAGTGGGTGTTCTGAGTCGGTATCTCTAGGAGCCTTTCCAAAAGATCCTAAAGGTCATTAGAAGGTATTTCTCCTGCGAAAGAAGGTTTGACAGGATATACCCACATCACATCAGGCTCCTGATGCATTTCACAGGGAAAAGGCCTTTGAACTTACCTTTTTTCTTGCATCAAATCCTAGAAAGGATGGTGAACAACGTCCAGGCCGAAGATGACCAACCGAGGAATAAATTATTCCATATATCATTGATCAAGTTGTTGGTAGTCGAGGAATTGATATGACTGGGAAAAGATTGGGATTCATTTCTAATTTCAGCCAACATCCCTAGGGACCCCAAAGGAGACTTCCCTTTGCCCATGGGGAAACAACATTTTGCAATGCAGGGGCAATAATGGAAGAGGCCACAGGAAAAGGAAAGGCAATAAAAGAATCATCATCCCAACATCCAACACCTCGAAAAAGAGGTAGGCCAAGGTTGATCAAGAAGCCCAAGGAGACCAAAGATTCTAGTGAACCATGCACCCAGTCTACTGCTGAGAAGTTACTCATGCACGTTGTTTGGCTAGAATATGTTGAAGGTTCAAGTAGGGGAATTAGTGAAAGAAGGAGAAGGTCGAGAAATGAAAACTTGGAGGTTTAGGAGCCATCACATCAACTGAAGCGAGCACAACTTGCTATTTCCGAATTGTATCAGGAGAACAAAGAATTGAGAAAATAGTTAGCAGAAAGGACTGTCGAAGCAACAATGCTGTAGAGCCGAGAAGGGAATGAAAAATTAGCTCAAAAGATAGCTCAAAGAAGCACAAGACATAATCATTCATCCGCACTAGGAACAAAGGATGTCAGAGGAAAGGACCACGGAACACTTCAAGGAATGTGGATCAGCCATGGATAATGTCTACACGACTCTCTTCGGTGCTCAAGCAAAGCTGAAAGGGAATGCGATCTTGTGGAGACAAGTGAAGAACCTGAACATACAAAACTGGTATCTTCGAAAAACACTCCGAGTATTAAGGTTGCAGGTGAGGCCATAGGAATGATTGAAATGACCATATTTTTGTCTTTTTGAATGTTGCACGAAACGCTTCTCCCCTCGTGTCCTGTTTCCTACAGAGAAACAAGAAGTCTGATGGGCACCCGTGTGGTGGGTATTTGTCACACATATGTTGTAAACCCACCTGTTGAGAAGGGAAAGTGTGGGAGAAACATATGATAGTTTTGGAAGAGATATGTGGTCCCTCGATCATCGTCACCACCTGGAAAGCACAAACGACAACCAACACACACCTGCCACACCAAATTTCCATGTGCATACTACATCCAGTGATTGCGTGACAACAAACAAAGCCCATTACACTGGGTGGCAGAGTTTTTGATAGTGTGCTTGATCATTCGGGTAACTACTCAAAGGAGAAACGCCGATGCATAACCTCCTAATGATTGAATTTTATTGATGACTAAATAATCATGATGAAGATGTCGGTTATGACACGATTAGGTGCAATCGGGTTTCCATTTTTAGTAAAATCTATTCAAAAGGTCATATGGCAGGGAATAATCGGAACCAGAATTCTAGGAGAATTAGTTTGAGGCATTGCAGCCCAAGGGGCACAATTGTTTCTATTTATTCTATCCTTTCAATGTAAGTAGGGTTGGAAAAGTAATGTATACAGTAGACTATTGAATGTAATCTTTGAACCCGATCGAAATATAATGCAGAAGTCCTGAGGCTTTGACGAAAAGATTATAATGGTGGTGGTTTGATGCATTATCATCCCATCTATGTATGTACTCCTTGTTTTCTGTACATTCATGCATTTCCTTTGTTTAAATTGGAATGTTTAATAAGTCTAGAATTCATTGTGCAATGCTTTAGACTTCACCATTTAAACTCTACGTTTTCTTCTAAGTAATTTAGAATTCATCTTCAATGGTGCTTTGAGTTTCTTTATGTACTCTTTCTTTCGCCACATAAAACAAAATTTAAACTGAAAGACCATTTACTGCTTAGCCTTTATCCTCTCAAAGTTTCATTTACCAAGGCATTCATTTCTCTCGCTTTCAAGAGGTTGACTCCATGGCCCAAGGTTCTGTATTTCCTTGCCAATGAAACCATAAAAATTTCACTAACACAATAAATCTAGCTGACAATTCAAAGTCATTATCTATTAGAGAGTAAGTCTCAGAGAGATCCCTCTCTAGGTTGAAAAGGCTAGTTTCCATTCTTAAAGTTGGTTTGTAGGTTACCTCTATCATTTTGTTTCTCAGCCAAACAAATTTACATAGTGCTAACATCTTGGCACCGTTGCTAGCGATGAAATTGAAAACATTTCCCTGGGAAACGATTAAAGCTGTAGTTTTGACCCCTGAGGGTAAAAATGGGTCAGACGTCTATATTGGATGAAACATTCTTACCCTAGAAAATCCAAATAAATAATACCAATAGCATAGAGTAGTCATAATTAGAAATATTGGTTCCAAATAAAGTTCATACCAGAGAAAACCCTGATCGAGAACCTGCAACACCCATGTTTGATCCCAAAAAACTTCTGTGCAAAGAAAATGAATAGATACCAGACCCATTCTATTACATGTACAGAAACCTATCTTTACCTAAGGAAATAGTTAAGAGCATTGATGACCTTGACTTTGACATACTATTCACACAAACTCTGTTAAGGTCTAGATCAAAATCCTACTTGAATGAAATAGTTTTTGATGAGAAAAAGTTCCAGTCTGTGATATCGACTAACCCCTCACAAATTGTTATAATCCCCACTCAGACCATACATCCATTTCAAAACCCCCCTAGATTCATGACAGTCAGGTTCTCCCTTCTTGCCTTTCCGACCCAATTGCATGATTTTCCCCAAAATTATAATCAGAGGATCAAATTATACAATGTCGAAGGAAATGCTTCTGCCCAAAATCACTTGGATTGGTTTAATGATTTTGTTTACCTAGAAGAGGTCGATCATGAGGATGTGAAAATGATATTGTTCACGCAAAGTCTCTCATGGGAGGTCGGAAAGTGTCTTAAGGCCCTTTAAGTGACGAGCGTCCCTGATTTTGCAACATTTGCAACATTATTTATTGCGAGATGGGGCGATAAAAAGAATCCCCTACAGTCGCTAACTCAATACAACAATATAAATATATCACCAGAGGAAATAGTGCAAGAGTTTTCATCCAAATTCATGAAATTTTATAACTCCATTCCCACGGAAGTCAAACTCCTTTTCGGAGCTGCCCAACTTCGATACGTTGATTCTTTTGACAGTTACTTTGCCTTGTTGTTAAGAGAAATAATATCTAATACCTTAGATACTATGATGAGTGACACAATTGAAGTTGAAGTAAACATGATGGCATCGGGAAAGATTAAACAAAGTTTTGATAGAAATGGGAAAAATCCCCATGGGGACGTGGAAACCTCTACGTCTCGATCGTCATATGAAAAATTCAACCTGATGATGAAGACCATAGAAAGGCTTATGGAAAGGATGTCTGTGGAAAACAAGCTTTCCCTCAGGGAGAAAAATGATTTCCAACCCAGAAATCAAAACTTTATAAGAGCTCCAGTTTCACAAATCAGGAAAAGGGACTAGAGAGATCAAGGTGATCAACATATAAGACTCCCTTCCCAAAACAAATACGCAAATGAATACTTTGAGTAGATTATCCAAGACCAGATGCATGGCTGCAATGATATAAATACATACGTGTTCTTAACAAAGGGAGAACACGATCAATTTATGGATGAGAATGATGGTTTTATGCTAGAGAATGATGATACGCTGTCTTCGAAAACAGAGGAGTTCATGAAGGGATATCACAATGAAATCATGTATTTTCAAAAGAAATATAACCTCAAAAGTAGAATGACGCTTGCAGAGCCTTCAAAGATGAATCCCACAAAGGAACCCCGGGTGAATAGTCCTTCTTCAAGCCAACCAAAGAAATATAATTCAACAAGGGATGCGACGGAGAAAGGAAAATCAAAGGAATAATCCCTAAAGAAATCAATTGAGGTGAGTATGGAAACATGCATCAAAGAGGTAGATAAATATCCTCCTCCTCCTTTTAATTTTGAGAGCGAAATGACAAAAATCAAAATCTATGTTCCATTTAATGAGCTAATCAAGAAGGGAGAGTATAGAAACCAGATCATTAAGATGTTAAAGATGGGAGAAGCTCCCGACATCTTGAACGTTCAAGATGACCACCCTTCCATCTTATTTGGTCAATGCGTAGAAGAGAGTGGAAATATCGATGATGTTCCTCCTTTCTATGTTAGTCTCAAGATTCATGACATGACTTAACATAACACTATGCTGGATTCGGGTGCATCACACAATCTCATGTCGAAGGTGGTCATGGATGAGTTGGGCTTGCATGTCACAACGATTGGACGTCACAAGGCCTTTTAAAGATATTTTCTCTTTCGAATCAAGAAAAGTGAAATGCTTGGTTTGATCAAAGACTTGGTCATGTCATTATCTCAAATTCCATCGAAGAATCTGGTCATTTACGTGGTCGTTTCCGACATTCCCCCAAAATTCGACATGTTGTTATCTAGATCATGGGTCGAAAAATTAAAGGGAACCTTGCAAATGGATATGTCTTACACTACCATCACTATTTTAGGCCAATAAAGGAGACTATACAGGGAGGTGATGCTCAAGTACACAGTGAGTAGAAAAACCCACCCAAATAATCATCCTATCTACTTTGTCGACATTGAAATTGGCTCCTCTATTTTTTATAATAACTTGAGTTTTGAAGAGGGGGAGCCAACAACTATCATGACTATTGAAGACAAGGTCGAGCATCAAACAGAGGAAAGTGCAGATCAAAGAAACAATGCAGAAAATGAAATGTGGAATATGAGCTTCGACGGAGATGTCAGTAGGGAGGGAGCCGGAGCCGGAGCCGGTGTGTGGATCAACCCTCCCAAAGTGGGCACGAAAATCTTCTCTTACAAGCTCGCCTTTGATTGTACAAATAACATGGCCGAATATGAGGCACTAATTTTGGGTTTGAGAACTTTAAAGGAATTGGGTGCTAAAACGATAGTGGTGCACATAGATTTTGAGCTCATCACAAACTAGGTAAAGGGTATATACCAGTCCAAGCATCCCAGACTAAGAGCATATATAAATATAGTGTTGGATATCCTTGAAGAGTTTTTAGAGTACAATTTATCAGTGATCCCCAGGGGGTAAAATCAAATTGCAGATGCCCTGGCCACCTTAGCTTCGGTGTTCAAAATTCCAATTTTTCCCAATAGGAAGTATGAAATTGAAGTCAAACATAGACCCACAGTACCTGATAACATCAAATATTGGCAAGTGTTTGAAGATGAAGAACAGGTGGAAAGATTCTTCCAGATGAGAGACAAGTTCGCTAACGTGAATATTGATGATGAGTATTGTTGTGAAGAAGATGAAGACACAACTGCATGCAGTAACGATGACCCCTTTTAGAACCAGATAGCTAGAAGGGATATAGTGCAATTAAAAAACAACATTATCCCCAAAGGTTTGGTACCATTAGAAAAGTTGTTTGATGAAAATGATGTATCTAGAAATCTTATAATCACTGCAAATGATGAAGATATATAGGATTGAAACATCGATACTCAAGAGAATCCTAAGATAATTAGACTGCCAAAGACACTCAGTCCGAAAATCAAGCAGAGGTATATCAGCCTCATGAAATATTTCCTTGACCATTTTGCATGGAGTTATGAAGACTTGAATGTCTATGACACTAGAATAATTCAGCATGTAATCCCCATTAAGGAAGACCAGAAACCTTTCAAGAAAAAGTTGAGATGAATCAACCCTCTGTTGTTGCTTCTGATTGAAAAAGAGGTAAATAAAGTATTTGATGCCAAAGTTATTGTGTCTTTTAGATTTTCAAAGTGGGTGGCTAACCTTGTGCCTGTAAGGAAGAAGAGCGACGAAATAAGGTTATGTGTGAACTTTTAGAATCCGAACAGAGTGTCCCTCAAAGACAATTACCTTCTTCTTAAGATGGATTATATCCTGCAGAAGGTGGTTGGATCCCAAAAAATGAAATGCTTGACAATTTTTTTGGCTACAATCAGATCATGGTGCACCTCGATGACCAGGAGAAGACAACCTTTACAACACAGTGGGGTACGTTCACGTATGGAAAGATGCCTTTTGGGCTTATGAACATTGGAGAGACTTTCCAAAGGGCCATGGATATAGAATTTTCTGAAGAGAAAGACAAGTTTATTGTGATTTACTTGGATGACACCACATTGTTTTTTGACTCCGATGAACAACATATTGAACATTTGAAGAAGGTTTTCCAGAAATGCAAAAAGTTTGGCATCTCATTTAATCTGAAAAAATCAAATTTTGGGATGCAAGAAGGAAAGTTTTTGGGACACATCATCTCAAAGGAAGGAATAAATATAGACCCCAACAGGGTGGAAAGGATTCTAAATATCTGCACTCCTAGGAGCAAGAAAGAGGTGCAATCTTTCCTAGGAAAGGTGAATTTTCTGAGGAGTTTCATTCCAAATTTGGTCGAGATTATAATGCACATCACAAATATGCTCAGGAAAGGTAACGAGATAAAATGGACTCCTGAAGCCAAGAAATCATTCAAATACATCAAGGTGGTGCTGAACAAATCTCTAGTGTTAGCCAGCCCAGATTTCACAAAGGACTTTATCTTATTTTCCTTTGCCTCAGAACACACCATCATTGGCATCTTGTTACAGAAGGATGAGTAGAATTTCAAAAATCCTATAGCCTATTTCAGCAGGACATTGAGAGACTCCCCACTAAGGTATAATATCATGGAGAAATGAGTGTATTCCTTGGTGAAGGCCCTTAAGGAATTCATGACTTATATACTGCATTCCCGTGTCATTGCTTATGTTCCTAGAAATTTCGTCAAGGATATCCTGACTCATCTTGATCTTGAAGGGAGAAGGGGTAAATGGATCACAGTCATGTTGGAATATGAACTTGAAATCAAGACTAAAAAGATGATTAAGGGTCAAGGGATTTTAAAATTGATGGCATAGTCAAACTGTGATGTTTTGGGAATAAATTACATCGTTGTTCTGTTGGAGAATCCACAAGAAGAAACGGTTCCGCAGGTATCTCAGAAATTCATCGATTCGCCTTGGTACGCTGAAATTATCTACGTGTTAAGAAATTTGAAATCTCCTCCAGGGTTGATAAAAACCAAAGCCATATTTTTGAAGTTGAAAGTGGCTAAGTTTTTCATCCTGGACAAATCTCTGTATTGGATGGATCCATGAGGGATCTTTCTGAATTGTTTGTTGGAGGAAGACACAGAACTAGCTATCAAGGAGTTCCACAAAGGAGACTACGGGGGGCATCATTAATGGAAGACCACCATGCACAAAATATTGAGGGAAGGATTCTATTGGCCTATTATTTTTGTGGATGCATACAAGGAAGTTTCCAGTTTCCATGAGGTCCAGATATTCGACAAGAAAAGGAAGCTGCAACCCCTTCCTTTAAAGCTTATCTTTGTCGAAGCACCATTTATGAAATGGGGTATGGATTTTATAGGAGATATTCATTCTCCATATTCAAATCAACATAGATGGATACTAACAGCCACAAACTACTTCACCAAATGGATTGAAGTGGTCCCCACAATGAAAGCTACCAACATGGCTATCATTCAATTTTTAGAGACCAATATCCTGTCTAGATTTGGTTGCCCAGTCAAGATCATCACGAACAATGCAACAAAATTCAAGTCTAAGAAGATGGAGAAGTTTTGTAATGATTACAACATAACCCTGGGACATTCTATGGCTTATTACCCACAGGGTAATGGATTGGAAGAATCATCTAACAAAAGTTTAACCAGAATTATTAAGAAACTCTTGCAGGACAAGAAGAAGGCTTGGCACAAGAAGTGTATCTACGCGCTATGGGACGACATAATCACTACCAAAAATTCCATCTCCACATCTCCATTCCAAATTTTATATGGCGCAGAGGTAGTTTTCCCGACCTCATTAGGATTTTCTGTTAGGAGATTGTTGCAAGAGAAAGAAGCTGAAACAAACGACGCTCAAAGGAGGATAAACCAATTGGTTCATGCGTAACAAATCAGGGAACATGTTTTCAACCAATCACAGCTTTACCAAGACAGAATGAAGAATATTTTTGACAAACATACTAAGCAGGAGGATTTCAAGGTAAATAATTTGGTACTGAAATGGGATGCGAGGAATGAAGACAAAGGGAAACATTGAAAGTTTGATCATCTTTAGATGGGGCCATTAAGGATTGTCGCGTATCACGGGAACAATGAATATTTTCTACAAGAGCTTAATGGAGAGCTCACTGGTGGGGGACCTGTGAATGGAAGGTTCCTCAAACATTATCTGGTTTAGTTAGTATTTTTTAGTCTTTCATGTCATTGTAAATAGCCATTTTTTTATGTTTTCAAAGAAGGCGTTTCGAGTCAATAGTCAGCAAAAAATTGAAGCCTGAAGTGAAGGCCCTAAGTTTAGGCTGAGTCTTGTCATGACTGTGTCAAGAAGGTTTGGGATGAGTCTTTTTCACTGTTTTAGAGTCTTCAAATCGAATAAATCCCAATGGTTAGGAACCTGGTCTGTTGTTCTTTTACACCTCATCAGGAGGATAACATCCCCATTAGAGACAACTTTTAGCACCGTAATTTTTTTAGTTAGACTCGGTCCTAGATGAGTCATAATTCATGTGTCAAAGCGTGTGAAGTGAGGTACTGAATAAAAAATGGGTTGAATTCCGAAAGTGGTGGGTTTGGCCTTTGGATTCGAGAAAGGGCGTCATAATTAGCCATGTGCAACTTGTAAAGGTCCTCTTCTAAAAAGGTCAAGTCCTGTTAGAAAAAGGGGAGTTTACGTGCCAAAGGTCGAGGCAAGTTGTTAGAATAAAGGTCACGTCAATGGATATAATGAAAATCATCACCTAATTATGAAGTCATAAAGGTTAATAAATCACGACACTCATATCACGTATACTCTGCAGCTCTTATCATCTGTACTTTGCACACTTCAAAGTGTACGTGCCGTGTGAGTGTGCTGTGTAAATCTCCAACCTACATCCAAACTTCTCGTCACCATGGATTTATCGTTCTCTTCCATGATTCCATCCCTCGCCTTTTCAAATACAAATACCAGTCACCCTGCATGTTTCTCCTTTACCATCCGAGCTTGTGCATTTTCTGTGATTTTTTCTGCAAGTCCTTGGTCCTTTCACTGTGGGAAAAACGATTTCCATCGGTTATGTGGTGAGTCTGCTCATTCAATATTGCCATGTCTCCTTTGTCTTCATTCATGGGTTGAATCCTGTTGGATTTTTTCGTGAGCTAGTGTGTTGGGCGATAGTTCTTCTTCCAATCAACCTCTCTTCTTCGGAGTTCTTTCTTATTGTGACGAATTTCTTTCAGCATCCAAATTCCCTGGCTAGCTACAAGTATCTCAACGCTTTGCCACCACACCAGAATTTTATGTCACGCTTCCCTACTACGATGATCCTACCATTTTCATTTATCATAGTGTCGATCTCCTTCTGTGCCGAAGGTTTTCATAGCACCTGGCGACCACGCAATGAAATCCTAGAGTTGTTTTTGCTTGTTGCACATAGTTTATGTCACTGCCACTTCGACAGTCCTCTGCGAAGTATATCATTCTCTATTTTTCTCACAAAGAGGGTGTTACCATTCATTACCGCATGCACGAAACAAATACACATCTACATCATGACAACATCCCAAGATAGAAAGAAGAGGGCGCGGAGTGGCAAAGCTGTAAGGTCTGAACCTGATGAATTGGCATTAATCAATGAAGATTTGAATGTCAGGGCATCGTTTGAATAGGTCATATGTATGAAATATTGTGAGAATATAAAAGGGTACAACGCGAAGCTGGCTGAACAATTTTCTCTCAAGTTTAAGGGGTTTCACATGACCATTGCGGGAATCACATTTCGGGTGACAGAGAAAAATATGTCAGCCGTGATGGAGATCCCTCCACACAGTGAAAGGTGGTTTAAGGGCATTCCTTTATATGTATTATGCTATGAATACTTTATCAAGCCGAACTGCCTGAACAGGAAAATGGGAGCGGGCGTTCCAAGTTTGTATCTCTGGGAGCCTTTCCAAAATCTCCTAAAGGTGATTAGAAGGTATTTCACTCGTGAAAGAAGGTCTGACAGGATATACCCACATCACATTAGGATGCTAATGCATTTCATAGGGAAAATACCTTTGAACTTACCTTTCTTCTTACATCAAATCCTAGAAAGGATGGAGGATAACGTCTAGGCCAAAGCTAACAAGTCGAGGAAGAACTTATTCCATGTATCATTGATCAAGTTGTTGGTAGTCGAGGAATTGAGATGGCTCGGAAAATATTGGGATTCATTTATAATTTCAGCTGGCATCCCTAAGGACCCCAAAGGAGACTTCCCTATGCCCACGGGGGAAACAACATTTCGCAGCGCGGGGGAAATAATGGAAGAGGCCAGAGGAAAAGGAAAGGAAATAGAAGATTCATCATCCCAATATCCAGCACCCTAGAAAAGAGGTAGGTCGAGGTTGATCAAGAAGCACGAGGAGACCCAATCTTCCAGCGAACCGCACACCCAGTATGTTGCTGAGAAGTTCTCCATGCGAGTTGTTCGAATAGAACCCATTGAAGGTTCAAGCAGGGGAATTAGTGAAATATGGAGAAGGTCGGGCACTGAAAACATGGAGGTTCAGGAGTTGTTGCAACAGCTTAAGCAAGCAAAACTTGCTATTTCCGAATCGTATCAGGAGAACAAAGAATTGAGAAAATATTTAGCAGAAAGCACTGTCGAAGCGACAACATCGTAGAACCGAGAGGGGAATGCAAAATTGGCTCAAAAGATAACTTAGAGAAGCGCAAGACATAATCATTCAACTGCATGAGGAACAAAGGATGTCAAAGGAAAGGATTGCAGAGCACTTCAAGGAATGTGGATCGTCCATGGATAACATTCACACGACTCTTGCCAATGCTCAAGCAAAGATGAAAGGGAATGTGGTATTTTGGAGACAAGTGAAGAACTTGAATAGACGAAACTGGTCTCTTCGGAAAACACTCAGAGTATTAAGGTTTCAGGTGAGGCCAGAGGCATGATTGACATGATCCCATTTTTGTATTTTTGAACGTGGCACATAAATATTCTCCACTCGTGTCCTGTTTCCTACCAAGAAACATGAAGTCTGATGGGCACCCGCGTGGTGGATATTCATTGCGCAGATGTTGTAAACTCGCTTGTTGAGAAGGACAAGTGTGGGAGAAACACATGATTGTTTTGGAAGAGATGCCTGGTCCCATGATCATCGTCACCACATGGAAAGAGCGAACGCCAACCAACAAACATCCACCACGCCAACTTTCCATGGGAATACTACAAACCAGTGATCATGCGGAAACAAACAGAGCCCGTTACACTGGGTGGCAGAGTTTCTGAAAGTGCACTTGATCATTCAGGTAACCACTCAAAGGATAAACATTGATGCATCACCTCCTAATGATTGAATCTTACTAATGAATGAACAATCATGACTAAAACGTCAGTTATGACATGATTGGGTGAAGTCGGGTTTCCATTTTTAGTAAACTCTATTCGAAAGGTCATCTGGCAGGGAATAACCATAACCAAAATTGTAGGTGAAGTAGTTTGAGGCATAGCAGCCCAAGGGGAACAATTTTTTCTATATATTATTTCCTTTCAATGTAAGCCGGGTTGACAAAGTAGTGTAGAAAGTAGAATATTGAATGTAATCTTTGAACTCGATTGAAATATAATGCAGAAGTCCTAAGGCTTTGACAAAAATATTCTAATGGTGGTGGTTTGATGTATTGTGATCCCATCTATGTATGTACTCCCTGTTTTCTATATATTCATGCCTTTGATTTGTTTAAATTGGAATGTTTAATAAGTCTAGAATTCATCGTGCGATGCTTTAGACTTCGCCATTCAAACTCTGTGTTTTCTTCTAAGTAATTTATAATTCACATTCAATGGTGCTCTAAGTTGATTTATGTACTCTTTCTTTCACCACACACAACGAAATTTGAATTGAAAGACCATTTATTGCTTATTATTTATCCTCTCAAAGTTTCATCTACCAAGTCATTAATTTCTCTCGCTTTCAGGAGGTTGACTCCATGGCCCAAGGTTCTGTATTTCCTTTCCAGCAAAACCAAAAACATTTCACAAACATAATAAATCTAGACGACAATTCAAAGTCATTATCTGTTAAAGACTAAGTCTTGATGAGATCCCTCTCTAGGTTGGAAAGGCTAGTTTCTAGTCTTAAAGTTGGTATGTAGGTTACCTCTATCATTTTTTTTCTCAACCAAACAAATTTACAGAGTGCTAAAACAACCCTTCCTTGCTGGTTTGCTAGTTTTCTGTTTGCATATTGTGTTCTTGATTAGATTAAGAAACTTTTGCATCACATTTGAAAAAACATAAAAACAAAATTGCATGTTTATGAGCTTTTGAAGCATTAGAAACAAAAGGTACATCATTAAAGTGTTTGGTTTGTGTTTTCGTAAAATTTGGGTCTATTTTTTGTTTTCATGGTTTCTTTGTGTTTGAGGATTGTGTGGTGAGGTTTACAAAATTCATCCACCAAACTTTAACCCTCCTTTGATTGATCCTGAAGCACACATACTTTTCCAAGTAAGGGAACTGTTCAATACACCTTGTTCTTTGTTTAGTGATACTCACGCCATGTTAGGACCAAGTGTTTCATCTAGTGTGGTTGAGCCATCAAGCCCATCCATAAGTGGGACTGGGGGCATCCCTGTGATGTCCACATTACCTTCCCTGAGCACCATTATACCTACATTGTCTATTCCTTTGTAAATATGTCCATCGATTTGGGGGACACTGGTCGTATCTTCATCTGCATCCGTCAGCCTACCTAGCATTCCTACGCCCATCCCATCCATTTTGATGTTGACGTTGGGATCCATTTTTGGTGGGGGGGAGAACCTTGGTTTCAACATGGGGGGTGGATTTCCTTCCACATCCACCATTCCTATGAGTGGCCTGACATTGTTAGGTGTTGGTTTACCTTTTGCATGGAACATTCCTAGTGGTTTTGGGGTTGTCCCTACTCATATTGGGGGTAGTAGTATGTCTGAAGGATTCAAATTCCCATCGGTTAACACAAATTTCCTTGGGGGAAAAGTTTCACCATGGGGGGGATTTCATTTTATTAATACCCCTGGTTTTGGGGGGTTTCTTCCCTAAGACTAGTTTTGGGAACACATTTTCTTTAGGGTCTATACCTACCCCTGGGGGCATATTTGGTGTTGGGATAAATCATGCTCCTGGGAATGCCACCATCCCTAAGGGAAATCACTCTTCTAGAACAATTCAAACCTTCAGTAGTATGAATGGATGGGGAAAACAAGGTTCATTTGGGATGGTGGAGACTTCATCCTCCTCCCAATATTCATTTTCTCATATGTTATTTCCTTTCCTTGCAAAATTAGACTTGCCTAATTTGTCACATCTCACAAATTACCCTATCGGCCACAACGCTTCATGGTCAGTTATACTCGTGAATCTACCATCATACATACACAAATTTGATGGAAAGCTAGGAAAAGATCCCTCCACACATATAATGACATATCATTTGTGGTTTTTATCCAACTCTTTGATGGATGATAGTGTGTGGTTGCGTCTTTTCCAAAGATTCCTTAATGGAAGTGTTTCCAAATGGTATATTGAATGAAAAGGTTCTTCCTTTAAGAGTTTCAATGACTTGGAAATGGAGTTTCTAATGCATTACCAATTACCCATGTGGTATGAGATACGAATGAAGCTCTTGACATCATTGCATCAATATAATGCCACTCACATTTCCGATCATATCCATGAATGATGACAAATAAGTAGGATGATCAAGACCCAAATCTTGGATACGATCTTGATGGAGTGGTTCACCAAGTCTCTCCTACCAACCATTTCCAAGGATGTAGCTATGGTCAGGGTGGCTACCGAGGATAAAACTATCATGCATGCCCAACACTTGGATTTGATTTACTCTAAGTCGAGCACCATTTATGATATTATTCTGCATGCTCCTTGGCCATTGATAGATCCAAATAAGATATACCCAGGACCCCATACTAATGGTGTGGTTGGTTCTGTTTCCCATGCCTTTGTTGGCCAGTTAACTGACTATATGGGTCACATGTCTCTTTTGGTACAACCATCAACATTTGTCTCTAATTCTAAAAAAACAACAATCCCCACTCAAGCCTTCGAGGTGAATTCAGTGCAATCCATGCAACTGAAGAATCCTCAACAACATGGAGGAAAGAAAAAGAGGAACAAAAAGAAAAATCCCAACAATGNTAATATTTGGTTCCCCTGCATGATTTGTGGGGAGGACCACCCTACTCATCAGTGTCCTCAAAAGGATGATGTCCATCGATTTTTGGATCAACAAAAGGACCCTTGGTAGCTTGTTGTCTTAACCCATCCTTTTCTCCCTCAACCTCAACACATGGTTACAACAAATCCTTCCCCTCTGTAAGGGGGCATGGAAGGAAACCCTCAACATGAGGGGTCTTCCTCAAATGCTTCTATTTTCATGTGTGACTAGATGGTCAATTTGCAGACTTGAACCAAGAAATATGACGATTCCTAGCCTACCCATGCTATTCATGAATCAACATCCTCTTCCCATCCTAGTGGCCATCTTCAGATCGAGAAGCCATCCTTTGACACACCAATTCTCCCCACAAAGGGAATTCCTCAACGAATAACACATAAACCAAATACACGAGAAGCTCACAACTAAAATATTGTGGAAGGCTTGGCCTAGACACCATGTTCCATGTCCACACTTGAAGTTATCCAAAGCTTCCTAATGCAGTAGGAAGCCTTGTTGTCTGCCATAGGTGGGCTTGATCCATCAGAGTCAAGTTTTATAACCTTTGATTTTGATCAAGTTCATCATATGCTCTCCCATCAGTCCTCCTTCCAGATCAAAGTGTGATCTATGGGGAAAAACATTTTCTGAAACATGGTTGATGAAGGAGACTCACGTTTCATTATGTCTATGTCTTATTGGAAGGCCCTTGGCTCTCTTAAGTTTGAAACTTATTCAACACTGTTGAAATAATTCAATGGACATATGTCCCAGGCCCATGGGATAGTCACTACCTTACCCATCGAGTTAGATGGTAATACTATCTCTGTTTCTTTGGGGGTTGTCGATGCACCTCTTGAGTACAATTTGTTAATTGTGTGCAATTGGTTCTATGATATGACCGAATTTTTCTCGTCAGTATTTAGGGTCTTATGATTCCCTCATCAAGGGAAAATAGTGATGATTGATCAACTCGCATTTTGTACTGCATACCTTGGATCCAATGTGGGGTTTAATGTACCCTTTTTCAGTGATAGCTAATAGTCTTATATGAGTGTGGGTGTGGGAATGTTTAAAGATCATTCACTCATGGGAATATTTCCCCTCCCCCCCCCACCGCCTGTTGCAAACATTGCTCATGTCAACGTGATTTCATCATTTACCTGTGGATCCCTCGAATCTATTGATCCTTGGGTGTACCTCATCCAAAGGATGTCGAATCATATGGAGCTACTATGTCACTCACTACGGTTGAGATTGTTGATCTGAAAATCCAATAGCATCTAATGATACTGGTTAACAAATCCATCCTCATATGGAGTGTGATCTACCTACTCCTCCAATATGGGTTGTCGACTCTCTGAGTTCACATGATTTCCTAGATATTTAGTTTCCTTTAGAAGAGGCCATCCTGGAATCCATGGATTCCATAGAAAATCCAAAGGATGACATGATGCATTGATCATATTTTCCTAATTCAGAAATGATCAGATTTAGCATGATCAGTTTTGATTCGGGACTGGGGGCGTCTGTGGGGTATACAGTATACCTCCCAGTATTGACCCTTTTCATCCTCATATATATTTTTTGGAACTTTCCACCAAATCTCAAATCCCCCTTCCATCAAATATTTTTGTTTTGTACCTCCTTCATCTCTTGATGGGTCACATCAAGGAGATATTGTAGCTCATGAAACTACTCATGATGAGTTTATTCAACTGTAGAGATTCATTCCTATGTGGCATGGTTTTCCTTATGATGTCGACATCGACACATGGGTTCATCAATTATGAAAAATATCCTTGGACTGAGCCTAGAAATGGGCTCTACTTTTCATGAACCATCAAAATGCATAGTTCATTGTACATAGGTGTGTGGTATGAGTGATTTTTATTTTTCATATATCATATCCAAAAACTCCAAAAATATTTTCTTATTTGATATTTCACTATGCATTTTGAACCCTGGAATCTAGTTTAAATGTGTTGATAGGATTACGTGGACTCTTTTTACGAAGATGGTGACTTCCACCGAACTTGAGATATGTGTTTCCTGAATTGGAATAAAGGGATAGATTTTTCCTTGCATCCACAAATTTCAATATTAACTTTCCATTTTGTCGTCACATACCTTAGGTTCGATCCCATTAGGTTGCGACATTATCCACTCCATTTTTGCACGTTGTAACCTGCATGGTGGTGCATACCCTAAATGGTTTCCCTAATTAGCACCTAGTTTTCCATTCAGTGCCCATGCCACGGTTTCCTGTTGGCCTAGCAACCCTCCTATAGCCTTGCCATGAATTGATGATGAGCCTAATTTTCCTCTCTTCTTCTATATTCTGGCCATATCCCGAGGGGGTTCCAAAATTTACATATTGCTTAATGGTCACCTATGAATTTGTTTCTTGTGTCATTTACCCTGCTATCGCATTGTTGTTTGATTACATCCTACTTGCTGCTATTGCAATAGCCTTTGACCATCCACCTCTTTCATTAATTGACCTCCATTTTGCATCCATATACCCACGGAGAGAACAACTGCTAATAGTGGATCTCACTTTCCAACACCATTTGCATTCATTTTTCTTAGGTTGGTTCCATTCACTTAGAACATAGGATAATGTTGTTAAGCCACTCATTCTCTCTATGCAAGTACACTTTTACCTCTTTTTCAGACTCGTTAAAGGACTAGAAAAAAATATATATCGAGTACACTTTTATCTCTTTTTCAATATCGTTAAAACTAAATGAAAAAGACACTACTTAGCATAGTTTTATCTCTCTTTCACACAAGTTGAAACATGGAGACACTAAAAAGAAAAGAAAAAAGAGTGGGTTTTCTTTTACCATTGGTCTATTCTCAAAATTGGAGCATTAGTCGAGTCACCCTTGAACATGACACTTGTTTGAGTCCTCATCATACAATTTTGTTTTAGCTTCCCTAGGATCCATCCCAGTGATATGAGTCAAAGATACTCTTTTATTTGGTTACTCTTCCAGTCACCATGGAGAGTGTTTCAACGCCTCCTGTGTTGTTGCACTATATTTATCAAGCTCTTGTGTTTCACTGCCAAGTCACCATTGTGTTGTGTTATATGTTCAAGGGAAGTTTAATCCTGAGTTGTCCATCTACTGTGTTGTTGACTTTCTAAGTTGACCATCCCTATGTTAGTTGTACTTGGTGATATTATCCTTTCACATCATCTCTCGATGTATGTTTCATGTCGATTGATGGGCGATACATTAAGTCCCTCCTTTGATGGATCTCTTCCTATCGACTTCAACACATTATGTAGGAGAGGGATATAGAAACCATATGGTGCCTTGGAGCTTGCAATCCTCAGTGATAGGCCTCCTCATTATTGACAGTGGGTTTACATCATCAAATCATGATTGATTGATTATACAAGTGTTTTACATCATATCCTCTATTCACACTCACTAGATTGTAATAGGTACCTTGGGATCCATATTCATCATCGGTGGGTCCCCTCACATTTGTTAACAATATACATCAATGACTGGTAATCATATGGTTTCTACCATGCTTGACATCAACTCATCCATTCACATGTTGTAGATTCGTACCATATGGGTTGGGATGAATAAATTGGGATTGGGGCCAAATCATTCCTTTATAACATCCCCTCCCAAGTTGTGATGGAGTATATCACTTATCTACGAGTACTTTGAAGACCTTGCGGGCACTTTCCTCAACACTCATTATCTTCCTGATATATATGTTGTGTCATAGATCCACATTGTATCAACTTGTGGCTATGATATTATTGTTGACATAGATCCACATTGTATTGGCTTGTGGCTATGATATTATTGATAACATGGAACGACCATTTATTTTTTCGTGGCCATGATCTTGCATTTCATGTCATGGATCTATATTGTATTGTTTGGAGGCTATGATTTGTTACTCTTTAGAGTCTGAGTATGTCTACCTAGGGGATGGTCTATATATGTCTCCATCCTTGGTGTACGATTGTAGGTATTCTTTGACCACCAAACCTCTTGGATCTCTCCTCATGTTGCCTCATGGAAACTATTTTATTGTAATGTGTTTCGACCATCCATTCCTTTCCTGACCTCACACATTAGGGGGAATCTGTTATAGCCTTAGTTTCCACCCTAAAGGGATAGAAAAGAATCTAGTAGAAGATGAAAACCAAGACTCATATCTAGCTTGATATTTGGGTCATTTTTGAGGGCTGTCTCTTGTCATACATAATACAACAAGAGACTACTCGCTGGTCATCTATAGTGAAACTAGTGATGACCTCTGCAACCTTCTAGATTCATGGAGTTTCAAAGATGCATGCGATGGATGAGATGGTTTTTCATGGAATGAGACTTGGAAATCACTTCATTTGAGTATCCATTGGTCTCTAAAATATATAGAAGATCTCCCAATCCTCTTCCAAGGATCTATATAAAGAAGACAATTCTTGAGCATGAGGAGGAAGAATCATTTACAGAGTTATGTTGTCAAAATGTAGAGGTGTTTCTCCATATACAACAACCACATTCAGATTGTCTAGTTTTATTGAGAAGATGAGGAGGATCAAGGAGAAAGGGGCCAAGGAGGATGCATATACACCTAAGTTATGATGGTTGATTTTGATCCAGGTGGATATTGGTGGCCACCCACCTATTCCAACTAGCTCCTCATGTCTGTTTTTTATTCAACACATCTTTCTATATTGCTTTATAATTGTGAGTTCTACACTTCTGGGGCTGTCTAAAACCTCACACATTCTCCAGGTGGATACGGGTGGCCTCTCGCCTAATCCAACTGCTTATTTTGTATGTTTTCATATCAACACATCTTATTGTACTTCAAGGGCTATTTTGGTGATCCAAGTGGATATCGGTGGCCACCCACCTGTTCCGACTAGCTTAAAACAATTTTCTGGCAATTTACTATTTTTAGTAAGTTTTAACTTCCATGGCCATTTTGAGGGCCTAAATGAATGTTTTTTGAGATAGAGATTCTCAATGATAGACAAAGGCATGATTGAGCCCCCAAAATGAATCTCCTCGAAGATACCTTTCCAACGAGCTATCATATGCCTAAAACAAAGATCATATGCAAAAGTTACGACCCTAGGAAGTTGATGCACCAACTTACCCAAACGGGGCCCACATGACTTTTGGCGCTTCATCTCCTAGGTTTAGGTTTTTGGATGTATGGGGTTTTTGGCATTCCAGTTTATTGTAAAAAGGCATTCAGAGCCTCATTGTAATGATCTTCTTGTGAATGCGAGTAGCCGTCACATCTCTTCTCAGAGATAAGTTGCCACCATTCTAGCGAGTCTTTCACTCTGTATTTTTACAATCTTTGTACATTTATTTCATTAATATAAATCGTGTATTACTATATATCTGTATTTATGGTTGTATCTCTGATACATTTCTGCTACATTATTGAATATCTGCGATATCTCTGTGCATTTCTTTATTATATCTCCGTTCTCATTTCATGCTGAAAATAACCTGGATCATTTGGGGCCCTAAACATTTTTTTTTTACTTGCCATAGTTAGACTGTAGAGGGAGTCAAATTCTGAAGGAAGAATGTGTAGTTCTCTGAAATACCTTTCCAACATTCTATCACTCACCTAAACCAGAGGTCGTATGAAAAAGTTATGACCCTAGGAAGTTGAGGTACCAAATTACACCAACTTACCCATAGGGCCCACATGCCTTTTGGCGTTTCACCTTCTAGGGTTAGGTTTTTGGATGTCCAGGGTTTTGGCATTCATGAGTAAAATGAAAAGGGCCTCTGGAGCCTCATTCTAATCCATTCTTCTTAGACAGATGCACATAGCAACCACATCTCTTCTCATATATAGCTACCACCATTTGAGGAAGTTTCAGTTATGTAGTTTTGCAATCTCAACCTATTTCATTATTTAATAGAAGATATTGTTCACTAGATATTTGTGTTATGCTTCCTATCTCCATGTTTATTGTATTCAGTCTATTAATTAGTTTGTTCCGCTCCTAAATCCATATCAGATGTATTTTTTATATTTTGAGATAATAGATCATTGGTTTTCCCTATAAATATTTGTGTTATGTTCATGCATGTTCATATATGGTCTTGTAATGAATAGATAATCTTAGATATGAGTCAAATTGGTAATTTTTAACATTAGGAGAAGAAGTAGATTGGTGTTTGAAATGCAAAGGTGTTTCTCCCTCTACAACAACCACAATCATATTTCCTAGTTTGATTGAGAGGTTGAGGAGGGTCAAGAAACAAGGGGCCAAGGAGGATGCATCTACACCTAAGGTATGATGGTTGATGTATTGTTTATATTTTGAGATAATAAATAATTGGTTTTCCCTATAAATATTTTGTTTATGTTCATGAATGCTTAGATGTGGTCTTGTAATGAATATATAAGCTTATATCTGAATTAAATTGGTAATTTTTAACACTAGGAGAATAAGTATATTGGTGTTTGAAATGTAGATGTGTTCCTCCATCTACAACAACCACAATCATATTTCCTAGTTTGATTGAGAGGCCCAGGAGGATCAAGAAGCAAGGGGCCAAGGAGGATGCATCTACACCTAAGGTATGATGGTTTATGTATTGTTTATATTTTGAGATAGTAGATCATTGGTTTTCCCTATAAATATTTGTGTTGTGTTCATGAATGTTTAGATCTGGTCTTATAATGAATAGATAAGATTAGATCTGAATTAAATTGGTAATTTTTAACACTAGGAGAATAAGTAGATTGGTGTTTGAAATGCAGAGGTGTTTCTCCATATACAACAACCACAATCAAATTTCCTAGTTTGATTGAGAATCTGAAGATGATCAAGGAGTAAGGGGCTAAGGAGGATGCATATACACCTAAGGTATGATGGTTGATGTATTCTAACTTTATATTTTGAGATAATAGGTCATTGGTTTTCCCTATAAATATTTGTGTTATGTTCATGCATATTTATATCTTGTCTTGTAATGAATAGATAAGCTTATATATGAATTGAATTGGTAATTTATAACACTAGGAGAAGAAGTAGATTGGTGTTTGTTTGTTTCTTGTGTGCAGGGAGAAGGTTGCAAGCACTGGACATGGAAATGAACATCTACAAAATCCAAGACATACAAGGATGACCTTTAGAAGTAAGGTATGCCATTCTCTCCCCTCTTGGTATAAAAATAACTTGTTTGTTTATATCTAGAGAAGCCATATAAATCTATCCCTCTGTCTATCTATGATCAATAGGAATATCTTAGGGAGATATTACTATCCACCTATTAGATTTTATCCATAAAAGCTCAGCCACATTATTGGTGCATTCAAACTCAAGCTTAAATCCATAAGGGGAATGCCTTTCCTTTGAGATAAATTAGAAGTACTCCTACCCCATTTCCATCCTTATTATAGGAATTGTCAAAATGAAATGATCCAAAATTGGACCCATAACAAATATCAAATGGAATTAATGTTTAGCTCAATGAAGAAAAAATGGAAAATTAATTGATTCACTATGAGAGTAAAATTTGAGGCTAGGGAATAAAAGGAAACATGGACAATGTGAAGGCCCCATGCTTGTTCAATTTTCTACTTCTCGCATTCAAAGTGGTGTATCACTAGTGAAAACACAATTAATTGAAGGATTAAAGGATTAAAAGATTAAAAGGAAGAAAAAAAATGAAAAAGGAACCATGAACTGGAATGATGCAAGCAAAGAATAAAAGAAAGGAAGAGCACTAAAGTTAGGGTGTTGAATAATCTAATGAAAAAAATTGGAAGAAGAAGGATCTAAATTAAATTTTGATAGATATACCAAGCATCTCTCTCTCTCTAGCATAGATCTATTTTAATTAAGGATATTTTAAGAATTGAGAGATTTGCATACAATTAATTTTCTTGGATCCCTCTTGGTTCTTAATAGATCCAAAATTAAGATGGATCTATGATGGTAAAATATATGCAATGTGCATTATACATCTCAATATGGAAGAGATTGTAACATCCACCTCATTTGGTTTCCACACACAACACAT
>SNQJ01S0007999.1:48054-84051 GCA_010110895.2 Picea sitchensis | reverse complement strand
TGCCCCTCAAAAAATTCTTGAGAAATGAAAGCTCCGACATCCAGTGAGAGATCCTCCTTAGAATGTTCATCAACCATTGTTTTTATTTCCCTAGGAATATGATTGATATATAACATTTCTAGAGAAGAAAAAAAAGAACGAATTTGGGCCATCAATGTCTTGAGTCTCAGAACCTGCATATGATTTTTACCTCTAAACCACTCAATTACAACCTTGGAGTTACCCTTAATTTGAATTTTGCCCAAATTTAAAGAGGTGAACATGAAAAGTAAATCCCATAACATTGAAATATCCACTTTTTTGTTTGTTCCTCTACTTGGGGAGTAATGGATTTTTAAAAAGTGAGACTCAATAATATAAAGAACAACACCAACCTTGCGACCTGGTGGGTGCCCGTGACTGGTACCATTAAAATAACTCCAGGGCATTATTTTTTTCTGAGGAAGGCATGTTGAGAAGATTTTTCTTTGGATCTTTGGCCTAATATCTTAATTCTTGATTTAATTTGACAACCGTAGTAGCAAAAATTAACGACGAGATAAACTTGTCTTGAAAGATGCATACATTGCATGCCCACCACAATAAATAGAACAAGAAAATTGGGAGGGAGAGAAAACATTTTGTGCTTGGATCGTCTTTCTAATATTTTATCCAGTCAAGAATATTTCTGGAAAGAGGAGACCCTTGAAATTTAACAGGTTTTGAAACCTATGAGTACATTACCTGTTGAGGAAATTGAAAAGAAATAAAAAGGTGCTAAACTGATTCTGATTCAACCTTACACAGATCACATATATTTGGTCTTTTCCACCCTCTTTTCATTCCATTGTCCCAATTTGGATTCCTATTTTCAATAGTGAACCATAACATAATCTTCACTTTTAAAGGCCATTGGATCCTCCACACAAAATACCACCACCATTTCCTCCCCCCCTTGAAAGAATCCTTTTCCTAAGTTAGATACCCCAACTTGACTGTGAATTTTCTAGATGTCTCATTCCTCGACCAAACAAGGGAATCATCTTCCTCTTCCCTAAGTTGAATAATATTCTTTTTTAGTAGATCAATGAATGAACCTTGTTCCTATAGTTGATTCCCCTCAATCTCCAGAAAGACAATCAAATATTCTTCCTATATAGTCGCAAAAACCCATTCTAGCATCCCATAATGAGAAGATTCCTTGATCATGTAATTTAGTGATAACCTCCCTTGAAAGTTTAAAAACCAAATCTGAGTTCTCCCACGGTCCTCTCCAATTCTTATGCTCTTTCCATTACCCACCTACCACATAATACAATCACCTATCAATGGGAAAACCTCAACCATTTATCTCCATCCAATATAACTATTGATCCCAATTTTCTTATGTGATATGAACCATTCCACAAATGAATTCCCAGCTAAGTATTTGGATGCCCTCACCCTTCCCCAGATCATATTATTATAAATTAACCACTAGAATATTTTTTCAATAAATGATTTGCAGAACCAGGAAATATTTTTGATGCCCCAACCTCCAAGATCCTTTGGCATTGCTAGACGAGACCATTTTACTGAGGGCATGACACCTGAGTCTTTGCGCCATGACCAAAGAAAATGGAAACAAAGTTTCCTTATTTTTGTGAGGATTGCACTCAAATGTTTTGCAATTGTGGCCCAATATATTGGTATGATGATTAACAAATAATTTAAAGGATTGGTCTAGCACCTCTTGAGAGCCATCTATGAGTCTAGAGCATGAGTCTTGCTTGATTTTTTTTACTAGCCAAAGTCAATCTTTAAAAGAATAATAATTTGGTTTAAGCCCAAAATCGAGGTAATTGCAATCTTTCTTGATATCCCTATATGCATAATGGAGGATCTCATCCGGCTGAGATAATACCTCTTCTTGGATTTCACTTGTATACACATTGAATTTATCATATTTATTTGCATTCTAGTTGTAGTGCAAAAATTGGTCAAAATCTCTTTCAGGGCGAGAAAATCCTATATAGAACCTGCACCAAATAGAATCAAATCATCAAAAACAATTAAACGATAAATAATTTTTGAGGGTATGATTTTGATCCCTTTTAAAGACACACTCCTTGAGATTGTTTTATCAACCTACTTAAACCTTTGGATACAATTAGGAAAATGAATGTGGATAAAGGGCATCCCTGTCAGGTTCCCTTGGAAGAATGAAAATATGTGGAGGGATATCCATTGATTAAAATAAAAAAAGAATAGGACTTGATAAAATTTGTAATATGGTTGACTATATTTAAATTCATACCTAGCTGGATCAATGTAATGTCCCCATTTTTGGATTCCCCTGCTTCACATTTAGAGGTGACCTTGTGAGTTTATGTCATCGTGGCCATATGAGTAAAATGAGGTTATCAATGAGATTGGGTAATTTGGAGGATTTATATGGGGCCTAGGCTAGTTCATTTTCCATCTTTCATCATCAGGATCATTTCCACACAATCCAATCTTGGTTCCATGGCATTCTGATGATTTCCATAATTTTGGTCAATATTGGGCACAATTTAATTAAATACACTAAATGTGTTATCGAGACCACATTATTTGAAAGGATACATGAGTGTAATATCTCGTTGGAACACATACCAAAATATCTAAAGGTTGGAATGATGAGAAAGAGGTTTCCGATGTCCGAGAATGTATTAAAAGCTAATTAATCACTTTCTAGCATTAAAAAGAGTTATAAAAAGGGGTGTTTTAAATGACTTAAAGTTTATAAAGTCACTTTACTTTATTTAAAGGGTAAAAGGGTCCCAAAACGGTCAAAAAAGAGATAAAAGGAGAATGAGGGATCCCTTTCTCTCATTATGCATATTTTATTTTCTAAAACGAAATTGAGAGAGATCTTTGTGGCTTTGGCTCTTGGGATGAAAACCCTAGAGAGTTTATTGAGATTGGTTTCGGTGGTGAAATATCCACCCTAGATGGTCATTGGGAGGATATAAACCAAATATTATTACCGTGCTTTGTGTGTGATGATTTCATTATGTTGTGGATGATATTTCTCTTGCAGTGGTTGAGTTATTTGCTTGTGGTTGAGTTCTTCATTGGCGGCTGAATATTTCTCCTTGTGGGTCGAGTTACTCTTGCGGAAGGTGAATTGTTTTTTGAAAGGGAAATTTTCTAAGTAGAGGGACCGAGTTTGGGGCCATATTATTTTGTTGGAGGTTGAATAGCCATACCTAGGTCGAGTTATATTATTGTGGGCCTTTTCCTTTGTTGTTTAGATGTCGCACAACTGTCATTGGACTGAAATATTTCATTGTGGGCCATTTATTATTTGTTGGAGGTCAAATCTCTATCATTGGGACTGAAGCCTCTTACTATGGACTGCTCTTTGTGTGACAGATTCATCTGTCTAGTAGATGATACCATTTTTCTATTGGGAGGGCGTGTTGCTACTAGCTAGAAGACATAAACTAAGGACAATCAGCTACATGATGATTCCCTAGTTATTAAGTTGTTGTATGTGCTCTATTTGGGGCGGATTTCCACCATCTACAAGACTAATATCTATACTTGAGCATTGTTGTACCATACTTATGTACAAGTGGATTTTCTAGATATTATTGCAAGGACAACAAACAAATATAACAAGTTCCTTTTTTGTTATTGTTCTATTTGTTGAGAATTGTATTAGTTCTGATCTAAAGGATAATAAATATCAGTTTTGGTTCTTTCATTTGTTGGGGATTAATTCCCACTATTTATAGTCAATTTTATATTTAAAATACTTTTTGAAAATACTCCCAAAGGGTGAAAATTGTTTGTGAAACTATTATGCCAACACATTCATAAAAATTACTTTTGAAGCAAATTGTTTGACAAGTATCAACACAACAAACTAAGTAAAAATTCCAAGAATACTTAGTGTGAATATTATAGTGGTATCAGAGGCTCAATCCTACCATCATGAGGGGGTTTTTGGTTTCATGAGGTAAGGATATAGGGAATATATCACTTACATATTTAGAAGACATCAGGAGAAATATTTTTAATACTCTTGCACATGGGAGACAATAGTTGATGCAAGATACATGGCAAGCCATCAAAACAATGTAGGGAACAATGGAGCTAGTGGTTCAAAGAGGAAACAAACAGGACATAAAGGAAATGATGAGGAGATTACAAATAATTTTAGGGAATACATGGTGCTTAGTGAGGCATTTCACGTGGCCATATCATTCAAGGATTTTTGCACCATCAAACATCTTGAGTGGTATGAACCCCAAGTATCAGTGGACAATAAGGTAAAGGTTCCAAGGAAAATTGTGCTAGCTTTTGAAGAATATTATTCTTCTAAAATTGAGGATGACGACACAACAACATCTAGTACACCTTTAGTGTTTTCCTATGAGGCCCATAACACTAGCACACATGATGGATAGGTTGTTGGCGCACATGGTGAAGTGTTTCATTCAATCGACATTGAGGATTCAATATCATATATTAGTAGTGATGCTCATGATGATGAGGGTGTGTGAGAACCTAAGTATGATGAGGATTCAATTCCTTATCCTATCTATGGTACTTATGACGATGCAGGCATGATTGTACCTAAATATGACGAAGACTAGGTATTTGAAAAATTGTCGTGGGATATGGATCCATCTCTTCAGGAGTCATGCATGGAGGATGACAAAGGAGAATTTGATTTTGGCAGTTATAGTACACATGAGTCCCATCATTTGACAAGTAAATTTATGGTAAGTAAATATTGCATGGCATCATATAGTGAGTTAGTTTTTGTTGATGAAGATAGTATTCATATAGATGAAAACAAATCAGAAAATTTATTGTGTGACAACCCACACCATGTTGATGAAATTGAAAAAAAACCCTTAGCATTGCGTGACTTGGAGGACCTATTATTGGTCACAAAGGAGAAAATTGTGCAAGTTTTGACAAGATAATATAGTGCTCATAAGTTCATTGAAGACCTCATCGAGAAAACCCAGATGGAGGAGAGACAAATGAAATTGTAGGTGGAGTCACTAGTGCACAATTACACATCATCAAAGAAGCACTAGATAATATGAAATTCGATTACTTGTAGTTGTTTATGGATAGGGATTGTTCTTAAATTCACTCTAGAGAAGCAAAGGGAGGTTGAGGAGATTTGTTACTAGTTGAGCTTGGCACACTCTTCATCATTGGAAACAACATAGAATCCATGATATTTTGCGGCCATGACACATGAGGGCATGAGGGGACTCATGATTTGAGGGAGGAGCCTCTTGAGACGATCTCACATGAGGAGAATTCAAAGTTGCAGGTGCTTGAGGAGGGTTTTGACCATGCTACTGATTTTCACTGTGGGGATCACATGCCATTTCTTTTGGAGAGGCCGCTAAAGGCTCAAGGATTGGCTACAAAGGAGATACATGAGCTCATTCCTTGTGGAACATCCTGTCGAGAAACATATATATACATGGATTGGGTGGATAGGTACATGGAATACATGGGCACACTCTGGGATACAGGTTTAGGTAGAGTGGTGGATACAATAGTGCCTACAAGATATAGGATCTTACAAGATGATTTAGTGATAGGAATCAATATGCATGGGTATTCATTGGCACACAGTAGTGTACAATGGAGTTTTGGGGAGTTTCTTCTAGGGAGACCTCCTAACAGAGTCCTAGAGCATATCATTGTGTTGAGGTTACCTAGGATCAGTGAGTGGATGGGTGAGCCTCAGTAGTAACATATATTCATATGGGATATCACCAGATGAGGACCACGGGATAAGATGGGTCGAAAATCCTCAAAGGAATCAAAAGATTTATTTTTTGCAATTAAGGCTAAAAAGGTTGAATTGAAATACCCCAATATTTTACCATGTCTTTAAGATTATAAAGCCACTTTAAACAGGTTGGTTTTGAGCAGATCATAGAAACCAAGGTAGAATTCAATTGTCAGTCTGTCAAGACCAAGGCTCTTACTCTTTTGAAAAGAGGACAACACATACATAATTTAATTTACAAAGATATCTTCTTGAAGTGATAAGTTCATTTCCTCCATGAGAGGCTTTGGAAAGATATTAATGACCTTCAAGATTTTTGTGATAGGAAACCTAGGGGGCTCCCTGAAAATATTGGAGAAGAATTCCTTCCCTACATTATAAATATCTTTAAATGAGGAAACCAATCAACCATTCATATCCTTGATTTCCCATATAGAATTTGGAAGTTTCCAGTGGCTTGCAAATTTATGATTTTTTTTTGAGTTGTTGTCACCTTCGTTTAACCAAATTACCTTGATTTTAAGATGTCATTGAATTTACTCATAATCCAATAAGTCCTTATTTTTCATGAGATCATAGGGCTGCTTCCTCCTCAACCAAAATATATTCAACCTTTCTTTCAATTAACAATTCTCCTATTTGAGTTCTGACTTCCAATAGTAGAGTTATCAATTTTGCATTAAATCATTTTTCCCAATGGGAAGAGACTTTGTTAACTCTGGCTAAATTTTATACAAACTGTTGCATGGGGTAGCTATCAACATCTTCCATTAAGGGTCTCCATATTGAGTAAAATAGCTTTTTTTAGTCCTCTTCCTTGAGTTAGGCATGATTAAACTTCAAAGATGAAGGAGGATTGGGACCATTTTTGGAAATTTCAAACATAATTGACATATGATCAGATATGCCCCCTACCATAAACCTCTATTTGAAGGACCAAGTTTTATATATCATATCCTTAGAAATTATAAACCTATCTAGACATTTATCCACTAGGGAAGGACCTTTTCGACCATTATGCTGAGTCTGAGATATTTTATGTGGAGCCAAATCGATCAAGCTATATTTATCAATCCCGTGCGAGAAAAATGATTCTTACGGGACTTGAAGAGGGTGAGAACCCCAAACTTCATTTAAAGACAATGTAAAACTTAGGTCCCTTCCTAAGATAATATTCAAAGTGTTTAGGGATCTAGAGCTACTCACACCATTCCAGTATTGATCCCTGTTTGCATACAGATTGTAAACATTAATGATTCTAAAGGGGTATTTTAGGATGTTATCCATCAGATCAACAACAATTCTAGAGTGGATCTAGGAGGAGGAGAGGTATTTTAACCTGGGTCTCTTTGCATAAACCATACATGATTTTAAGGATGGAAATGTATCTCAAACTGTAGAAACCTTGGTGAATCTTACTAGTCCTTAATATGAAAAATATAAATGTTTGGCAATATTTTTGTAAAAATATTCAAATTTCTAAATATTTTATATAGTTTTTATAAAATTTGGGTTATTTCTCACATAAAAAAATGTATTTTATAAAATTTGGGTGAATCATTTTTAGAAAAAATGGAAATTGGAGAATATTGTTTTTGGGAAAAGGCATCGAAAAATAGCCAATGGGAGACATATAGCCCCTAAAATTTTCTATGGCAGAAAGGAACCTTCCATAGATCCCCACAGAATGAATAGAGCTAAAATACCAGTCTTTTTACAAACTTTTGAAAGACTCTATTTCTTTCTCCCAGTTGTGCCCCCACAACTACCCATCAAAATTCTCTAAATAGAGGATTTCAGTGGATACCCCTTATCAAAATTTTATTAAGGTACTATATCACTACTAACTTGATTTGATACTAACATAGGAAAACTACTATTTTTCTAATGCATTCCCAAGCTTAACCCAACAAGAAGACTATGAAAATCAAAGGTCTTGCACTTTTCACTATGTATTAATTGGCCCTTGTCTCAATAGACCAAATTCCGAACCAAGCTAAACCTCAAGGAAAATATTCACTTATTTTTCCATGTTTGAGAACCATTAGGCCATTATCTAACAAAGAAATTGCTCCTCAAAATAAATATAATACATTTTCACCCTTCCTTCCAATAGACGCTTTCCAATAATACTACTAGAAGGCATGTTGTCAAAGTCTGCACCATCGGAAGAGTTTTACACATTGCACACTCGAATATAAGGGGGATTCTTATAATAGACTTGTTTCAATATTAACATGACTCAAATACACCTTAGAGAACTTATCCAAGGTATACGTGTGAAATGATTATTGGTACCCAAGATGGTTTTCATAGTAAATATTAGTCATACTTGAGTGGGTCCCTCACAAAATGGATACTAGTACGTGGAATATAATAGTTGGTTAGTTAATATAACCTCATCCAATATTTTCTTTACCCTACGAGTAAGGCATTTCATATAAGCATGATTTTTTAGAAAGGGATTATTCTTCGATACCTCTCTCGTCGGAGCTAGAAAATAACATAACACCTACTCTTCGATGATGATCCTTTCCGATAGAAGCATTGTAAGGTTTTCTGTCTGAATCACATTTTCAATGTAACTCTTTTCTATGATGATTGAACGTTCTGATATCCCTTTAATGAATGACATAGAGGGAGTAATATTGATGCAATTTCTAACATCTCTTCCTTGGCTCATTTCCCAATGAAAAATGGAATATTCCCTCGATACCTTCCCATCAGAATGAAGATGAACCATATGCATTCTCCTCTTCGATGACATATTCTTCTGATATCACTATTGGGAATTGTTTTTAGAATTAACCTCTCGAACTGCTATGCTTCCGATACATGAATCTGAGTGATTTCTACATCTGAATGCATTAATAACGACGTTGTTTCACAACTGAAAATGAATTTTCTTCCATTCAACATTAATTACGAAGAGTTAGGGTTATTTACATATACATAACACATTGTGAACTCTAACTAACTCATGATGCACCTTTGTAAACTTGTGAAAACTATGCTCTACATACTGTGAATGCAAGTTAGCTTCGAACCCCGACTCAAGAACAATAGGTATGTGATTATTTTAAATTTCAATTTTTTGTACTGGTGTGTCTATTCAGTAAACTTATGTGATTTTCATTTATTTCATAACATAACATCAAAATCATGTCACATGCACAAGCCAGAAAAGGGGAAAACCTTGTAGTCATTGTGCTTGCATCAACACCTACTATGAATCCATGCAACATTCTGGCTACTGATACTAATTATCACAATGGGGTATATCATTGTTTGATATATGATGAAATCTATATAATTTTCAACACCGGTGACTTCCCCCTTTAGGATGAAAACTTGGAAGTTTATCGATGTATTCATAAAATATGCATTCACCTCTTATCTACTCGACTGCTACTATTTCCATACAACAAGGAAACAACATGGTGCCTAAAAAATATTTACCGAGGTACTGCTACTATTGTGAGAAAAACATGAATCCATATAGCATCCCTTAGACCAATGGACATATAACTCCGATACTAGTTACTAGAGCCTGCAATCTCCTTGAATGAGCCATTTTTGAGAAAATCCGGGAGAGAGAGTAAATATTTCAAATAATTGATGGAGGATTGGTGGCGTGATGAAGAAAGAAATTTCAAGCTAGGGAAACAATTAATCCCCTCCCAAGAATTCAAGAGGCCATACAAAATGCTACATACTATGATATGAAGAATTTATGGCGGAGATAAGAGAACTCATTTTTAGATGGACTGGTTGCCAATAACCTACACAGTGGTAAAGAAATGAAAAATTTTCAACTGGGAAAATATGCTCACCTTCAACATTTTCCAGAACATCATGAATGTCCCATGTATGAAAAAACCCAGTTTATACATGTCAACATACCTCATTGATGTTGTATATTGTTCTATACAATTTCCTTCCTTTGGATGGATTTGGAACCAAAATCAACCACCTATTTATGTATATTGTTTAGATCTATGTGATGTAAACTACAAAAAGCACATTTATAACATATATGACTATTTCCTTACTCCTCTACATACCATCATCTTTGGATATCCAACATATAGAATATCAAAGGAAGCCATGGATACCTTGAAGGATATTGCAAAATGGTACATGAGGAAGTACTATACATACATCAACGTTTATGGAAACTTATAAGCCCCACATCTCCTACCTAGATATGTCCTCGATAAACTACTGATTTGGGAGATTGCCTACCAAACCATGGAAACTAGGATAACTTTTGTCCTTTCAGGTAGTAGTAAAAGATTTGTCCCACATTCCATGTAAATGTAGGAAGGTATACATTGTTAAATGGCCCTCATGCTAGAAAATAAGTCTAATCTTTGTGAGAGATATGTTTGTGTACTACAGAACCTAGAGGGAATGACCCTAAAAACATAACACTCAATCATTTTAAATATTTTGGCCTTACTCACCTTGAAACACATGTAGTGAACTATGAGGAGGAGACCTTAAAAAGGGTCTTATTATTTGAATAAGTGCTACAAAGGATTCTTGATGAGGAGGCCATAGGAAATTTGCTAATGAAATAAGAAGAAAAGAAGAAAATAACTCAGGAACAATTCCACTTACTTCTGTAGAGAGATCAAGAGAATATAGAAGAAAAAGAACAAGAGGAGAAAAGAAAAGTAGAGGAAAGACACCAAAAGGAAATAATGGAAAAGGATGAATACCAAATAATACAAGTAGAGAAATAAAAATATAAGTAAAAGAACCAAGAGTACTCCAACAGAAAAGTGAAATATGAACCTAGGAATATTTCCATGGTAGATGAGAAGAAGAAAAAAGAGCACGCATTGGAGAAGCTTGCTGATGAGAGGAAGACAAATATATAAAAGGAAGAAAAATATCAACAATATGCACTACAAAAGAAAAGGGATGAATATGATAGAAAGAGGCTAGTAACAGAGGCAGAGGCAAAGAAAAAGAAAGAAGAGGAAGAACATGACATGTTTTTTGAAGCTGAAGAGAAAAGGAAAGAAGATGAAGAGGTAGAGAAGGAAATCCATAAGAAATTGGGTAAGGCCTAGAATGTTCAAACAACTCTAAGTGTGGGCATAGTTGACATTCCCCCCCAAGAATGTACCCCTCTTATGGAAATACGAGGTAACATTTCCTTCTCCTCACATGTATTAGAATTAGATGAAGTTGTAATAGCAATACGGGAATAATACTACATCAACAAAACACAATGCATAGAGAAAAGTTCAAATAAAAGAAATAGGGGGGAATTTACTCTCATCCAAGGAAAAATGAAATTAATTATTGAGTGGAAGGAAGGGCATGACCCCAAAGAGAATGCCATACAAACTGTCTCTGCACTTAATGCATTTGCAGGGTAAAATGTCATGTTTGTATATGAGATAGTTGTTGCATTGGACACGAAACATGCTAATATTGCTAAACTAGATAGAACAACAAATACACAAAGATATATAATCAATGCTGAGTTTGAAAAGGTAGTCAGGATTGTGGAGAATTTCCATAAATAAGAATTAGAGAAGGTAGTGATGGCTCAGACTAAAAAACTCAAGGAAGAATTTTAAAGGAAAAGACAAATAGATGAAAGCCTACACAAGGAATAATTATATGCTCTCATTATGGAAAATTTCAAGGAAATAGAACAACTAAAGAACAATTATACATAGGAGATGACTAGCCTATAGACAGAACAAGTAGAAACCAATAAGTTCATTGAACCATTGGAACAAAAAATTGAATGGTTGCAGCAAGATAATGAGAGAATTGAGAATACCCTTGAAGAAAATAAAGCAGGAGCCATCATCCCAGAATCCCTAAGGGCATAATCCAAAATTGTTAATGAGGAACTAAATTCAGGTCAAAGGAAATTTTTTTGCATACTAAATTACATCCAAAGGAACATGGATGATCAGATAAGTCTTGAAGATCAAATTGAATAAATAAGGGACAAATATCAAAAGGCTCAAGATGCCTTTGATAGAATTATTGAT
Organism: Picea sitchensis; assembly: GCA_010110895.2. NCBI lineage: Eukaryota > Viridiplantae > Streptophyta > Pinopsida > Pinales > Pinaceae > Picea > Picea sitchensis. The sequence continues at coordinate 72,255 of SNQJ01S0007999.1, read as the reverse complement.
TGGAAGAGTGTGTACAAGAATCCAACAGTCACCCTGCCATTGTAAACCACTAGACATAAAAGAAAGGATCATGTATTATAGGATACATGGAAGCCATTACTGGAAGACGTCCAACTATTAAAAAAAAGTGATAAAGACATACAAGATAGTGTGGAAAGATTTCAATGAGATCCTTGAAGAATTCAAAATGAAGATCATGCCAAAAATTAATGATGCATCTTCAAGGGAATTGAGAATAGATTAAGTGGAAAAAAAGAGGAAAGTCAGTCAGAAGAATATCAAGTAGCTCATTGAAGCTAATAAATAGGTCTTGAATGAATACTTGACGAAAACAATGAAGCTAATCACACTGTCCAAGATCTTCATCAAGAATATTGAACAAGAATTAAAGCTATAGGTCACAACCAAAATATGTGTTGGGGAACTAGACTTGGAGAAAACACAATTGGGTAAGCTGGAAAAAATCATGGAAGACTATGCATTATGAAAAGAATACCAGGATCAAATGGAATTGCAAAAGGTCTCATTATTACCTTAGAAATTTGTAACTATCTTTCTTTTATTTTTGTCCATTCTCACTTGTTGTAAGTCAAATATAAAATATGAAGAGACGAGCCCAAACTGTCCTCCAACAATGGATAGTTTTGGAATATAAATAATCCCACAAGTGTTTTACAAAAAAGGGGGACCTATGATTGAGGAAGGGTGTTTGATCTGTTGTACATCAAGACACTATTATTACTCTGTGAATGAATAAAGAAAGATACACTTTTGGAGGTTTATGATTATGATGTGTATTCAAAATTTTTCTGGTGCATATGTCTATGATGTGAATGTTATTGGACTTAGTTGTATGGATTTCTTGTCCACTTTGTTCTTAATGTTTATGTCATCATAGATTTCCTTATGAGCATATAAAAAATGTTAATGATATAACTTGCAATTATTTGTTATTGTATCATCTTTCATTGTCATAGTCACTTGTTATTTGCTTAAATGATTTATTTCTTTTTCCAGTAACAACATCTCATTTAATATGCTCATACTATTTAAATTTATCTTGATCATGATAGGTTAGAATAGTATAGAATTGCATTTAGAACAACTTTAGATAACATGATTTAAATTTAGTTTAGTTTTTAATTCATTTGAGAACATTCTTTTCTCAGATTCATATTAGATAATATTTTAGAGTGCCAACTAGTCCAACATATTGGTCATCAACGCTATTCCAAACGAGAGTGGGTCTAATTAGGACCTTCCATTGGGAATTTTCCCTTACCTGCATGACAGGTCATCTAGACCCATCAGTAGAAATGCACTAGAATGAGGGCCATACCACTGAATGGATGCTAATAAATTGCAACATCCTACCCGTTCTATTCCACTAATAAACACTATTCAACAAATTTATTCTCACCATACCAACCTAGAAAAAAATTTCTTTCCTCGGTCATACATTGTAAACATGCCAGCTCAAGTCTACACCCACCGCAGTATCATGAAATATGATCTTTGGTATACAACCTCTCATTCTATCATTGATGCTAAAATTTAATGAGTAATCAAATAAACTCATGAACGTTTTCTTACCTGCAAGTGGAGTAGGAAAACCTACAAACCCCCTATCGATTTTCGGTACCAGAAGGACACATGAGTCCCACATGGGAATAAATAGATCTTGAAATTCCCTCGACCCATGATGGAAACATGACTTTCGAAACACTTGATTACCACCTATAAAAATTCTTACAAGGATTTTTGGAACCCTCAAAATTCAACCTATAAAAACACATACTTTATGGGGGTGGTCGATCTCCAATTCCTCCCGAAATATCCACCCAGAACACCAAGAGGTGAATTTGAAGATGAGATCGAAGGAGAAGGAGAAGGAGGAGAAGGAATCCACATTAATTGTCAACCAATGGCCTAAGTTAATGCAAACAAATCGAATAACCAATCTTGGTTGGTTCCTGATGTCATTGCAATACTTGGGGTAGTCCATGACATGCCTAAACATCCTAAAAAGTTTTTACCCAAATTTAATTTTGATAAGAAAGACTTTGTCGAAGACCATGTTAAGAAATTTATGCTTGCAGTCAGATTAATGAATTTACAACATGAATATGTCTTCTGTAGGATATTTTCTTACACATTTGAAAACGAGGCTTCCACATGGTACTTTTCTTTATATCAAGTTTAAATCACTAGCTAGAATTCTTTTTAAACCACTTTTATTGAAGAATTTGGAGAAGAAAAGACCCCAACAAATTTGGTTCTTTATCTTTCTAGGATTAAAATGGATGGAAAATAAAAGGTTAAGGATTTCAAACAAAGGTTTCTCACTTTAATAAATAAAATCCCTCAATCTTCCAATCCTTTTGAAGATGTTTCTATTGAATTTAATACTTTAGCACTCCCTGTTTCCATGGGCATGTTTGTAAAAAGGGATGAGAAAAATACTTTATAAGCTACATTTAAATAAGCCATTAAATTTGAGAAGGAAATGCTTAGTATTAAAGGCAATCCTGGAATTGAATATTCAAAGATAAAACTAGTGTCAAAACCAAGACTATTGTGACAAAACCTCCTGAGAATAATAAAGATCAAGATTCCACCGATATGGAATCCCTCCAGAGAATTGTGAAGAAACTTTCCAATGAAATTATGATATGAAAAATAATTGTGGAGAAGGCTCTTGAAACCCTAAGAAATGTTTCATATTTACACCCAAAAAAGAAAAGAGTACTCCTCCTACCACTAAGACAACCCCTCCTTCATAAATCATAAACATGGAAGATTTTGTAAAATCCCTCAAAGCTTGGGAAAATGATACTTAAACAAAATTCTAGGAAGAAGAGGAGGAGGAAGCAGAATAGTGGGATCAATCTCAAGAGAATAATGAAACATACAAAAAGAAAGTCTATTATTTTTGGGACATTTATTTTGTATTGGGACAAGAGGAAGGATAAGATTGGAGGAGATTCATATGTCCCAAAATATCATAACCAGTAGGATTTCAAGCAAGGATTCATATTCTAACCCTCCTCATGAAGTTACCCCAAATCCAAGACAATTTTATCAAAACACTATAGGGTACTGCTTCTAAGAACACTAAATAAGTTAATGTAGGAGCGATGAAGGGAAAAAGTAAAGTTATCCACACCACTTAAAATATAACACTAAAGAAACAATTAGATGTGAATACATATCTAACTAGACAAAGATCAAAACTCAATGCTCCTTCTTTCTTATTTACTTTTGAAATATTCAACATAAATGCTCACAATTGTGTGGTAGATTCAAGAGCTTCTTCAAATGTCATGCCCCTTAAAGTTTGTGAAAAGCTCAATGTCAAACCTAAAGAATATGATATCAAAATCATCCAGGTAGATAGGTCAAGGGTAAAAGTTATTGGGGAGTTAAAGAATGTCTTGATCAGATTATCATCGAAACCTAAAGTACACCAAACTATTGATATCATAGTAGTTGATATCCCTGATACTTATGGAATGATTTTGAGAATATATTAGTCTGGTATGCTTGATGGATATTTTTATACCGATTGGTCACACTTATTTCTTCCATACAATGGAAAAACCAATCAAATCAAAGTAGATAGAGAAAATTACATGAAGCATGTGGTAAAAAAATTAAATGATCCCAATGAACCCATAATTTTCAATCATTCAATCTTAGGGAATTATTCTTACGATTCTTTCTTTGGGAATCACACTTCTAAGATTTATTATTATGCCAAATCAAACACACAATACGATATACTTCATTGCACTCATATTTTTGGGCCTCACTGTAATATAGTATATAGTACTGACAATAACCCTGATGTATAGCCTAACATATTATCTAGGGATAAATTAGGTTTGTATAATAACTCTACTAACCAAAATATTTCAGCAAATAAAACAAACCCTAAGTCTCAAAACAATTCCAAAGGTGACCCTAACATGTCAACTCTACTTTTTGTAAGGTACCATATCTATTATAATAACATAAAAACAAAAATACTACAGAGAATAACAATGGAACAACATAGTATATGAAGCCAGAACACCAAAATAATATCTTTATTGATAGGAAATAATGTTCACTTGCCTCTTAGAGGGGGAAACATCCAACATAGTAGTGCTCTATTACACTGATTCTCAAGACAAAAAAATATCATTCCCTTGACTCTTATTTATACTAAATATATCCACCAAAAGAACAATCTAGAGGAATATCTTATAGAAGTGGAATATTCTATTAGGTCTTCTTACATTTGACTTATTCTTCCTTATTACTAGGCCTTATTAGCATTGGCCTTTATTACATGGAAAATATATTATTCTATGTACATGAGGGGTTAGGGAGGTTAGGTCTTGTTATCGCACAAGTTGTAGGTTGGGAAAATCCCTATCCAACCACCAATTGGCGACAACTAGGAGAGAACCTACCCACTTTCACCTTAGGCAGGTGTTCCCGTCACTTTAGAGGTGAAGTAGTCACCTCAAGGGGGGAATCTCGATGACCCTAGGGAGAAATGAGATGGAAAATGATAATTATGAATGGATGTCCCTAGAGGTAAATTCTAAATGGTAGAAAGAGATTGGAAAAGAGCCTTGGGAAGGTTTAAGGGTTTCCAAAAGAGTTGAGTGACCTACTGGGAGTAAAGTACCTTCCCGAGACATAATGAAAACCGAGGATTCTTGTAATATGTTAGTTGGACAAGAAAGTTAATCTTTCTATCCCTAATTGTATAAAATTTAAATGATATATATCAGCACATATAAGATAATAAAGGCTGCAATATAAGTACTAAACATATGATTGAACAAGCTAGACATAAACTAGAGAAAGCTAGCTTAACCCATCAATGAATAAGAAAAACTTTAGCACAAAAGCAAGGCTGAAACAAAAAGACAATTGTGGTTATATTTATCATCCTTATGGATGTATCAAACCAAGCTTAATATAAGAAAAATCAGCCAATGAAAACCACCTTTAACTATCCCAACAAGTGCGCTAGGGTTAGTAGAGAGTTAGGGCAAAGTTAGGTTTTAGTCCTAGGGTTAGTTTAGGAGTTGTTAAGGGTTAAAGAGTTAGGTTTTTTGTAGCCTTATGGCTGTAGAAGTTAGTTGTAATAGAAGAAAGAATTAATGGTTGAAAGGGTATGCCTCAATGAGGCAAGAGAGAAAAAGGTTCAGGGAACAACTTCCAAAAGAGATATCTTTAAAACTTGAACATTTCATGCTTACCAAGGCAACAATTTATTTCTCCAATGAAACACATAATGACTAGTGCCTTTGATGATTGGGTTAATGGAGTTAATCAAATAAATATCTAGAGGTACTACCTCCTTGGGGGTGTAAATCCTCTTACTCCCCAAGTCAAGTATCTCTAGCTAGGGTTTATGCTAAGAGGGTGTATGCACTTATACTTCTCTTAGCAAACCCTTGTTAAACCAAAAATACTTCAGCATAGAATGATGGAAGCTAAGGTGGGGGTGTATGCACTTATACTTCCCACCAAGCTCTATCAAAATAACCTTGGCTTGAATACAAAATGATAACACAAAGTAAAAGCCTTACCAATCCAAGGAAAAATGCTAAGACAAACCATAAAAATAGAAAAAGAAGAGCCTTCCAAGGCTAGCGCATCAATTCCATCAACCAATAACCAAGAATGTAGCCATACACAAGAACATAAGAGAGAAACTAGCCAAATATAGCGAAATTTTCAGTCCAATACTTCTCACAATGAGAGAGTTATGATTCAAAATGAGATCTTATGATCTCTATTTATACAAAATGTCACTAACATAGTTTGTCCACATAATTTTAGGGTAAACCAAGAGATTAGGGGTCAAAAACCCTAATCTTTCCCCTTTACAAAAATAATGTTAAACAATTCATCTTTAAAATCACTTTTACACAAAAGGAAACCCTAACTTAAGGTGACATCACCCCTTTAGGGGACGTTTTGACACTAGGAGCAAGTTGTTGGTGTTGGAGAAGCATCGTTAGACCTCCAAAGGCAAAATTTCAATAATCTACGCCATGTCTGCATGGTCAAGGCCTCATTCTCCTAAAAAAATTCATTTGTCAATGAGGGGTAACCTCACCACCAAACCCTAGACCTTATAGGTGACATCATGCCTCTAAAGATGACGTTTTTCCTCTCCTAGGAAAAACATTTGGCATGTAGGGGATAGGTTATGTTTATCAAGTCATATTCTAGGCCTCCAAAGGTTCATCTCTCTCATCTGGCATGTAGGCCCTTAACATCCACCTGTGGGATTCTAGCCCCATGGAAGCCCAGGCTAGGATTGATCCTCCAAAAATGTCCACCAACAAGGTCCTGCAAATAAAAATAAGCATGCCCTCCAAGGATCTCAGGTCAAAATATCATGATGAGTAAATAAAACCAATAAATGAGCCACCTAAGCATGTGCATCAAATATTACCATGTCAAACAGGTAAGTGCTCAAAGACATTATGCGACTTGCCAAGCTTAGATATGGGAGGGTTGATGAGGTGTCCTATTGGGTAGACCTTTCCTAGGTCAAAGAGTGTTTCCAAAGTGATCCCTTTCTAAGACATGTAAAGTGGATGAAGTGGTTAAGGATCAAGACTCATTAGGCATGGGTTTCATGGCATACAAGGGGTTATAGTGTCTCATTCATGGGTGCCTTTGTAAAGAGTGTGTGGCACCTTTGTTTGCAATACACTTTTTCCAAGCCCATCTTCTTGTCATTCTTTGTTTATTTCATGTTTTAAGGACAGATTGAAGGTCATTTTCCCGGAGTGATGTCCAAATAACGACAGTGTAATGTTCCCAACCAAATCTGATGTAAAAATCAGACCTATGTGGTTGAGGAATTTCGTCAAACACTTGGCATACAAGCTCCCAACTCCCTTGAAATCACTTCAATACTTATTGTCCCAATTAAACCAAGTTTAAAGGATGATGTTTATTTAAGACACATTACATGAAACACCTAAAACCCTTCCCAATGAGTGGTTGTTTTGAATTTGTGTTTGTTGTTATGTTTATTTGCAGTTGGTTGGTTGAAGTGTTTTGTCAAACACTTTGTGTGCAATGATTGTAGCATTCATTTAAGTGTATTTTTTGATGTGTTTGGCCCATATTTATTAATTTAATATATAAGTAAAACACATGCAATAATAACCAAATAAATCAGAAACTAATAGCTATTAAACACCAGAAGAAGTACCTCAAATCCTTGTTTTATTTAATATGCCCTTGGTTGTCCAACACATAGTAATTTACAGATATGAAATGTATTTTATACAACTGATATATGGCTTGAAAATAAATACAAAGTGAATCCAAACAAATGAAAAGATTCTCCCAATAGAATCACTCTAACAACTGCTCCAAAGGATGGCACCAATGACAAGATATGTGCCCTTCTTGGTATGAATTCGACCTAGATGAAGATGAGGCTCAATCCACCAATGAAATTACCAATATCCTCATTAATAATTCACACAATATATATAGAACTCGATCCCAACAAGTAGAAACGGATACAACCCCAAAATATGAACATTTCCACTACTAATGCTCCCCTTCAAGCAATATTTCTCCCTGCTTCACAAATGAATGACTGAAATGGATCTGAATTGAATAGAAAATGATGTATAATGGTGAGGGAGGAATATTTCACCTCCTTGGACAATATTGGATCATGAAAGGTGGAATCTTTCACCACCGAGATGATCTTTACGGTTTGTTCAGTCAAACCCTCAAAACCCCCAAGTATCATGGGCTCTCTAGCAAGAACCCAGACATCTAAATGATAATCAACATAATGAGAGAATAGAGGTACCTATGTCTCTTTTATCCCCCATGTTCACCTTTTCCCTCCAAGTTACTTTTACTTTATTTTTATTATTCTTTAATTAAATCACTTTATTAATTAATTGGCCTTTTTGCCTCTAAAAAGTGATTTATTTGTCCCTATAGCTTCTCCAACCACTGAAAGTCACTTCTCATCATCTAATCCTATAGTTATCTTCCTCTCGATTCTGATGAGATATTACTCTAATATGTTTCTCCAAGTATTATGCCCAAAATGACCTTCTTCGTGAAATTAATTAAAATATGACCCATAATAACTCAAAATTATGAAAATTGTCAGAATGCAACAAAACAAAAGCCAAGCTATGCGAAATGGATCCTGATGATGAAATATGATGAATGATGCAAGTTGGGCCCAATAAAACCCCTCAATAACTCATGAACTTGTTGTCGCCCCTATCTGGCTACTCAGGTAGGCATCACACTCTGTAACATATTAATGTCCAAAAATAGGGACATTATTGTCATCCCTGCTAGAATATTGTTTGTCCTCAAGCAATACTCGAATCAATCTGTATATGATACCATGATCCCATATCCACCTGGGTGACCAGTAGAAATCTCTCCTCAAGACATGGGCCCTCCAAGTTCTCACCATACACGATATCTGAATGCTCCTGATGAGTAGAATGATCATGTGCACCCAATCCTCAATCAACTTCCCAAGAAACCACTCTACTTGGATCTCAAAACCATCAAACTCTAGACTATTTATCACTCCAATCCTTGGATCCCATATCAAGATGCGAACTGTAGTGCCCTACGAAGTATAGTCCTGTAAGATACCAACATCATGAATCTCTTGAATATCCCCAACTAACAAAATAGGTAGATACAATATCCATCCATCAAGGAGTCTCTCACATAAACCCATCTCCCAACTATCATATCTGGTATAAGCCAGACCCCCTGCTAACCAAGAATATGATATGTTGATATATCTGATCCTCAACCAAGGAGATCCATCTTGCCATAAAGCATACTCATCTCGACTTGATCTCAAATTCCCTCAACAATGGAAATAACCAATAATGAAAGTCTATGAAACCCTCATATTCTTTAGAAGAGCACCAAATCCTACATCACATAACTCTGAGGGTCTCATACCGAGTATCTCGGTGCCCACAAAACTGTAAACATTTGGCTGAAGTATGTTCATAGTCATGTTTTCCTCTCCATAATCACTAAAATCAACCTCCCTGTCAATCCACATCGCTTTATATGGAGTCCCATGCTCCAAACATTCCTCCACGTGTCTCATGACATCATCATCGAGATTCCCCAAGGAGAATATATCTATGTCTTTCTGACGAGTCCTGAAATGGCCAAGATTTCCAACCATAGATACATCATGTATGGTCCTCAAGATCCTAGATGCTTCCTGCCGTGACCATACCTCTTGCCAACTAATCTCATAGATCTCATTAGAAGTGCTTGTCCATCTTTACTCCCAGTCCTCATCCCGTTGAGACTCTGAAATTGTATCCATCTCTAGAACATACTCTATCCCATGGCCGAGGATGCTCTCTATCACACCCCAAGCCTCATATGACCATATCATATGAACCAACCCTATCCTGATGTATATAATCCAGTCACTCCCATCAGGTGGTCTTTGCCTACCAACTCTCCATGTCTCCTGTCACTGTCTATCTCCACCTATGTTGTTGTCTATGATGAAAGTATTGGGGAAGGATAAAAAGAATAACTACAACTGTATGTAGGACCAGAAAGTATCATAGAATTTGGTCAATCTCAAGGACTTGACCAAAATATCATCCACTGACACCCATGGTGAATAATTGCATGTACTCATCACTAAACTCCAACCATTGGGTACAAAAGTCTATAACTCCACAAACTATTGGTCAATCACTCTCCCTCCATTATCACTCATATAGTTGTTGATATTGGGAAGGTGATCTTCCAGAACTATGTACTGATGCAAGGAATAGGAATATCCATTCTCCATTAAGTGTGTCTCCTCCCTACAATCCAATGCATCCCCCTGAATCCCGTTGTACACCTATGCATGGTCCTGTGAACTATCTCTCATCATCATGCACCTATGTATACTCATGAAAGCATCTATATTCTCCTGCATCATCATGTATCCAAGGTGTACTTCTGGGAAACCTCTATATGGATTTCATCCAATCCTGAAACACCAATGAAAGTGTCCTCATACCTTCCCCTGGCTCTGGAATCCCCAGGTGTATGTGTAAGACCAACTGTATCATAACCCCTCTTGAACGATGGTCCCCATGACACATATATATCCTCCAACATCTCCTGGTCACATCTCTCCATATCCATCAACGATTCTAGGTTTCCCTCATGCACCTCCATCAACTGGTGCTCCTCTACCAACCCACCAACATCCTCTGGCAAAGTAGTTGAAGTAAACATATGTCTCTCTGCTGAGATAGATGTAGTGGATCCTCGACTAGTCTCATCAAGGAGCTCCTATAATATGAACTTTGATTCCTAAAGGGCTATCTGTGTTCCTTCCAAGAATCCTCGTGTGCTCGCCAACTCATGAGTGAGTTGGTCTACCTCAATATCCTTCTCCCTCAGTGCCCTGTGATACATCTCGCCAACCTCCAATAGGTAATCTTTATCCATCAAAAAATGTTGGTAGTCGGCCCTCATAACCGTCACTCTCTTCCTAAGTGTATGGAAGTAATCAATGGAAATCCCCCCATCTAGAATATCATGTGCCATTAAGGCCCCCCAACAATAACCTACCACCAATGTGTGTATATCATCAATGCATCTAGTGGCTTCCATGATCATGTACTCATTGAATATCAACTATCCTGTCAAGTGTCATCATTATTGATCACAATCCTGCTGAGGTTATACCTCATGCCTCTCACTTCTAGTGTCAATAATGGAATCCCCAACAACACACTCCTCAAAAGATAAGGCACTAAACTGTTCACTGTCCACTGTGCTACTGATTCCTCTTGTATGCCACTCCACATCATCACCAACTACTACCCCCATATGAATCACATTGTATCCTATATGGGCAAATGTATCCTCCTGTGCGCTCACTTTGCTAATGTCATATGCATCTATATCCCATACATATGTGTCCAGACATGAGATATGGTCATCCAAACCAATAAGGAGTGCATCCTCATCACTGTAGACCGATCCTGGAAGTGAGTATCCCATCAAAATGTCAGTCTCCACAACTTGATCTAACAATAGACTCCCCAAAAGAGGTGACTCACTCTCCTCATACTGATATGTATGTATATATTAAACTGGCTCCAAGCCATGCCTCTCCTCCTAGGCTTGTAGATCCATATGTCATTTGTTTTCAAATGCTTCACAAGGCTCCTCTACCACCTCCGAAATGCTACTGATATCCTCTTGTGCCATCTCTATCATAAATATATGAGAAGGTAAGGACTGTGTCATGATCAACTCCAGGGGAGGAACAATATCCCCACGCATGACCTCATACCAAGTGCTAACACATATGGATCCCCACAAGTTTCACCAATATGCTGAAGTGGTGATTTCTCAACACTATCTGATAGGGAAGATAAGGAACATGCACTATCATATTGTCCATCCAATTGTCCATCAGATGTGTAGGAGTCACTAGCCTCATCAAACTGATCTAAATAGGAATCTATGGTTTCATCCACATGCATATGCTCATCCTCAATGTTGTAGTGCACCTCAACAATGTGCACCTTCCCTTTACCCCTGAATCTGTGAGCTCACTCCCAAGGCACTTTGCAATTGTAGTAAAGTTCCCTGCACCTAATGGGTGCAGGCTCAATCTGTGCTTCCTTCCATCTACTAGATGGTAGATATGTATCTACCTCCTTGACTGCTTTGGCTCTATTTTCCCCTGCTATGGTGCTCCAATAATGGATTTCTTCCATCTTTTTGGCCCAATGTTTAACCTCATCTTTGCTCCACCTAGGATTTTTGATGGATACAAAATTGTTGGAATGTTACTTGAGCCCTGAATGTCTCACTAAGGGCATAATATTCCTCATTAAAATATATTATCTCCTCTACAAAATATGCAAACTCCATCTATCCTCTAGATCATCAATGTATATCATAGGATGGCAAAGGAAATTCTCTCTGATACCACTATAATGTTCCCAATCAAATTTGATGTAAAAATCAGATCTATGTGGTTGAGGAATTTTGTCAAACACTTGGCATAAAAGCTCCCAACTCCCTTGAAATCACTTCAATACTTTTTTTTCCCAATTAAATCAAGTTTAATGGATTATGTTTATGTCAAACAAATCACATGAAACACCTAAAACCCTTCCTAATGACTAACTATTTTGAATTTGTGTTTGTTGTTATGTTTATTTGCAGTTGGTTGGTTGAAGTGTTTTTTTAAACACTGTGTGCAATGGATGTAGCATTCATTTAAGTGTATTTTCTGATGTATTTGGCCCATATTTATTCATGTAATATATAAGGAAAACACGTGCAATGATAACCAAATAAATCAGAAACTAATAGCTATTAACCACCATAAGATAGTACCTCAAATCCTTGTTTTATTTAATATTCACTTGGCTATCCAACACATAGTAATTTCCAGATGTGAAATTTATTTGATACAGATTATATATGGCTATAAAATACATACAAAATTCATCCAAATAAAGGAAAAGAGTCCCCCAATAGAATCCCTCTAACAACTGCTCCAAAAACATGTAATTTCTTTAGCAAAGGATGGCCCCAATGACAAGATATGTGCCCTGCTTAGTCTGAATTCGCCCCGGCTAAAGATGAGGCTCAATACACCAATGAAATGACCAATATCCTCATAAAACATTCTCCCAATATGTATATAAGTCAACCCCAACAAGTAGAAATTGATACAACCCCAAAAAATGAAGATTTCCACTACCAGATGCACCCCTTCAAGCAATATTTTTCCCAGCTTCACAAATGAATGACTAAAATGGATATGAATTGAATATAAATTGATGTATAATGGAGAGGGAGGTATATTTCAACTCCTTGGCCAAGCTTGGATCAGGAAAGGTGGAATCTTTCACCACCAAGCTAATCTCTAGGGTTTGTTCAATCAAACCCTCAAAACCCCCAAGTATCATGGGCTCTCTAGCAAGAAGCTAAACATCAAAATGATAATAAACATAATGAGAGAATAGAGGAAACTATCTCTCTTTTAACCCCCCTATTCACCTTTTCCCTCCAGTTGAATTTTACTTTATTTTTATTATTCTTTAATTAAATCACTTTATTAATTATTAATTGGCATTTTTCCTCTAAAAAGTGATTTATTCATCCCTATGGATTCTTCGGCCACTAAAAGTCACTTCTCATCATCTAATCATGTATTTATATTCCTATCGATTCCAATGAGCTATTACACTAAGAGGTTTCTCCAAGTATTATGCCCAAAATGACCTTAGTGAAAATAATTAAAATATGACCCATAATAACTCAAAATTACGAAACGAAACCAAATCCAAGCTATGCGGAATGGATCCTGATGATGAAATATGATGAGAGATTCAAGTCAGGCCCAATGAAACCCCTCAAAAACTCTTTAACTCATTTTCACCCCTATCTGGCTACTTTGGTAGGCATCACACTCTGTAACATAATAATGTCCAAAAATGGGGACATTACAGATAGTGTCACACACAAGTATCTTGCGGAAACAAGAAGGTTGGCTCATGATGAGACCCCCTTTCCATAAACCATGCAACTGAGAGCCATTACCCTAGCTTGGTGACCAGATGATGGTAATGTCATACCCTATATACCCATGATCATGATAAGCCGACTCATGATGAGACCTCCTATCCTCCAACTAACCCTTTAGGCATTCACAATTATTTATTATTGTGGGTCCCCCTTTTCTTACAAAGAAGCACTTCATTTATTTCTCAAGGGATCCCCAGGAAAATCATCTGGAAGGTTTATATATAGGATTTTATATTTCTTTTTTAACCAAAAACAATCCCTATGGGCCTTCAGCCCCTTCTTCCCATAGAATGAGGGACAACCCTTTCTTGGGTCAATACACCCTAAAATCCCAAGAGACAAGGAAATGGGGGGTTTTATGTGATGGAAAGTGGTAAGTATGGTTGGGAATGGTACGATGTCTTTTCAACTGACTTCCTAGTAGCAAAGCCATTCCCAAGGAAGACCACTTACTAGGGCACGATGTCAACCACCAAGGTGAAATGAGGAAAAAGGCATAAAGCCCAAGCATATGTCATGAAATCTAAAGTAGTCTAAGATACAACATACTCAAAATGCCTCAAATATTGAAATGAAACTCACCATAATGCCTGACTTGTACCTCATGGAGCAAGGCCCATTGCCTTATCGAAAGCTAGTGGGTGTGGTGGATGACATCCTGAAAATCCTGACCTCTATGGTCGTGAGAAGGGTCTCCATCTGTGCACGTGGACATTGTTGGTCATGTAGTTCGTCATCACTCCATATTTTAAACCTAAGGGCCTTGAGACATAATCTCCTTATTTATCCCACAAAATGGGGATAACAGGTCCCTAACATTCCCTACCCCTTAAAAAATATCCTTGCCCTCAAGGATTGAGATGAGTAAATTGTTGCAGAATGGTAGTTGTCTCCCAGGTGGCATCTACTATATTTGAATCTTTCCACTATACTAACACTTCCTTGATGGTGTGCTGACAGAGATGACACTCACGCTGGTCCAAGACTCCTTGTGGCTGCAACCAGATGGATCCTTCTTCATCCAACTTGGGAAGACTAGTTTGAGTTTGGAACTTACTTCCAATCACCTTCTTTAAGAAGGAGACATAAAAAATAGGATGGAGCTTAGAATGAATGGAAACATATAACTGATAGGCCACCTATGCCATGTTCTTAAGAACTATATAAGGACCATAAAATTTGAGCGCCAACTCCTAACAATGGTCAACCTTGAGTGAAGTCTTCTTATAAGGTTGCAGTCAAAGAAACACCTGGTCCCCTTCAAAAAATAGATGTTTTGAGTGACCTTGATCTTCTTATTGTTTCATGTGATTTTGAGCCATGACCAAATCCTCTTTGAGTGTATGGAGAATAGCCCCTCGAACTGTAAGAGTTTGGTCAAACTCCTATACCTTCGAGACATTGAGCATGTATGAGAGAATTTAAAGTGAATTTTGGCCATATATTTCTTCAAAAGGAGTCATGTGAGTAGTTGTATGGTAAGACGTGTTGTACCACCATTCAACGAGGGGTAACCATTGATCCCACTGATTTTTCCTCTCATATGAAAAAACACCTAAAATATGTTTCCAAACACTTGTTGAAAACTTTATTTTGACCATCATCTTGGGAATGATATGTTGTGATGAGATGCAATTGGGAACCCTGTAGGATGAACAATTCTTGCCAAAAATTATAGGTAAAAGTGGGATCTTGGTCAGAGACAATGGAATGAGGCGTGCCATGTAGCTTGAAGATATTATCCATGAAAAGTTGAGCCACTGTGGATGTAGTGAGTGGGTATTGAAGAGAACAAAAATGAGCATATTTTGAAAGACAATCAATGACCACCATAATGACGTATTTATTTCCCAATTTAGGTAAGCCAACAATAAAATTCATATAAATATCCCTTCAAATAGTGGGTGGAATTGGAAGCGGCTGTAGTGTTCCTGGGGCTTTGAATATTTCTCCATTATTGCATTGATAGAAATCACATTCTACCACAAAGGTTTGGATGTCCCGCTTCATACCATCCCTGAAAAAAGAATGTTTGACCCTATCATAGGTTTCGGTAAACCCAGAATGCCTAACTGTGGGTGTAGCATGCAGCTTAGAAAGCACCGTGGATTTAAGTTGTGATTTTTTTCTTAAATAAAGACGACCTTTGTAGAAAATATCTTCATTGTGCCAAGAGTACTATGGAGAAACTAGAGAATAGTCTTACAATTGTTGGATAAGGTGCGACAGTTTGGGATCTTGCAGCCTCCTAGCGAACAACTTGGAGCCAATATGGTACAATGAAGGATAGATAAAAGAGGGACCCTTCATCTTCATATTTCCTTGAAAGAGTGTTTTCAACCACATTATATTTTCCTTTCTTGTAAATGATCTCATAATCATATCCAAATAGTTTGGTCACCCATTTTTGTTGCTCTAGGGATGAAAATTGTTTCTCTAGAAAATACTTGAGGCTCTAATGATCTGTCTTAATTTGGAAGAGTTGCCCCAATAGATAAGTACGCCAGAGATACACATCATACAAAATGGCCATCATTTATTTTTCATAGATTGATTGGCCCAAATGGCACTCCAACAGTTGTTTTCTAGTGAAGGCCAAAGGTCGACCATCTTGCATAAGGACTGCACCAATTCCTTTCCATGAAGCATCATAGTCCAGGAAGAAGGTCTTTCTGAAGTTAGGAAGGACCGGGACATGAGTAGTGCACATATCCCCTTTCAAGGCTTGGAAGGAGTGATCAACCGTTGGATTCCAAATGAAATCATTCTTTTTAAGGAGCAGTGGGAGGCGCTAAATTTTTTCCATAATTATTAACAAAATTCCAATAATATCCTATTAAGTTGAGAAACCCACACAATATCTTGAGATTCTTGGGACGAGGCCAATCCTTCATAGATTCAATGTTTTTAGGATCCACCCTGCCACCATCCTTGCCAACAATATGACCCAATTATTCCACTTTTGAGGCTCCAAAAGAACATTTATATTGTTTGAGGAAAATTTGGTGTTAAGAGAGTATATGAATAACTTGATCCACATGGGAAAGATGGGTTGTCAATTTTTTACTATAGATGAGGATATCATCAAAGAAAACTAAGAAAAAATGACAGATAAAAAGATGAAAGACATGATTGATGAGGCTCTGGAAAGTGGAGGGAGCATTACACAAGACAAAGGGCATGACCAAGAAACCATATTGGTCCTCATGGGTTCAAAAAGCAGTCTTAGGAATGTCTTCCTCTTTCATATGTATCTGGTGGTATCCAGAATGGAGATCAATTTTAGTAAAGAATTGGGCACCGCTTAATTCATCCAAGAGATAATCAATGACAAGGATTGGAAATTTATTTTTGATGGTGATTTTGTTGAGGGAGAGAAAGTCAGGAAACATGTTCCAAGAGACTTATTTCTTAAGTGCCATGACCATAGGAGAAGAATAGGGGCTGGTACTAGGACGGATAACACCTGCGGCGGGCAATTCTTGAAATATTTTCTCAATTTCATTTTTCTATGCAAAGGGATGATGATAAGGGAAAACATTGGGAGGATGGCTGCCAGGTACTAGGGGAATGGAATGATCATGAACACCACAGGAAGGGGGAAGTCCCCGAAGAGTGTAAAAAAAAACTTGATGTTTGGAGAAAATGGCTTGGAGGTCAGGATGCACAAAGGGTGTCTCAGTGGCATGAATGGAATGGATTTGTGCAATAATTCCATAATGACCTTTCTTGAGGAGCTTTTCCATGTTATGGGAGCTGATGATTTCAGAGGAGATAGCAATGATGCCTTGGAACTTATACTATTGGCCCTCCTGGCTGAATTGCATGGTTAATTCCTTAAAATCCATGAGGATGGGACCAAGAGTCCATAACCATTCTGCACCAAGAACAATGTCACAACCACCCATGTCGATAGAAAACATATGAGATTTCATGTGGTACTAACCAATTTGGAGGCACACATTTTCACAATGCCCCCCACATTTCATGGATCCTCCATTGGAAATCATGATTTGAAAGTTTTTGACTACACAAATATAGCAATTATTTTCTTGGGCAATGTGGCGATGAATAAAATTATGGGTTCTTCCACTTTCAATGAGGATGATGACATTATGATTCTTAATGTAGCCATTTAGCTTGAGGGTTTGGGCAGCAGAGAAGCCAATGAGACCATTAAGTGAAATGATTGGTTCAACTTCTGGGGGGTCCGAGGGTGGAGTAATATCAGTTGGCTCTAGTAACTCGACTATAGGGGGGGCCTCGACCACTTCTTCTGAAACATCCTTAGATACAACCATAATTTTTTTTTTCCTTACACTTGTGCCCCTAAAAATATTTTTCATCACAATTATAAAAAAGTCCCTTGAGTTGGCATTCATCCATTTCTGCCTGGGCCAATTTCTGGATCTTCAATAGAGTGTTGGGTTTAGGGAGAGGAATAAAGGATGGTTTTCTGGTTGGAGAAGATACAACCTGTTGTGATTTTTTATCTCTTTTAGTAGCTTCCACCCAACTCTGAGGGTGAACCATGAGGACATGGGAAAAAATCTCATCCTTGAGGCCATTGATAAAGCATTCCCAGAAAAAACCAACATACATTCCCTCCATGTGGAAAACCAAGTGCTCAAAAGTAGTGATAAAGTCATACACTATGCCAGATTATTTCAACTTGGTCAAACGACCTATGTTGGATGTAATGGGCTGACCCGGGTTCTACTTTAGGTTTCCCAAAAAAACCTTCAAACCATTAGCCCTTCTGTTGATCAGAAGGAAACACTACAGACATAGTGCATAATGCAGTCTCACCCGAGATGGCTATGGGTGACTGCAAGACCCAGATTTCTGCATCCTTGGAAGGGAGACTACTGTAGGGATGAGAGACATTCTTTCTACCTCATCATACATCACATATATTATTCTAATACATCATTATATCCAGATCTACCATTCAGTAATCAGTTACATTCATTCAAGATTTATCTTGTAGTAAATATCTTGGCTATTCTATTATGCGCTACATTTTCCCACTTATAGATTAATCTATTCATAAGAAAACAATAGTAATAAGTAAAATGAACATTACACATAGAGACACAAATTTACCGTGGTTCACCCCCCAAGTTATGTCCATAAAGATCTATCTTTTTGGGCTCTTTTCTTATTCTACATAATAGTTATAGCATTGTGCACATAACATTTGAGGTTGAAAAGATCACACTAAGCTCCACAATTTGCGACCTTAGCCTCAATTACATTTCTATCTCTCCAAAACTCTCTTGTTTTGTCTAAAAAACTAGCTCTCAGATCATCCTCATGATTAGATCAGCTAACCTATCCTTTCCCTCCTACCCCCTATCTCACACAATATACTTATATTACAAAAAATGGGGTAATCACTCATTACAACAATGAACAAAACCCTAACCCAATAATATTAGGTGGATTGGATTTGTCCACTTTATAACTTCCCGAGCACAGCTAGTCCAATATCCAACCATTTTCCTCGTCGATCCACATCCTTCTTCCGTCCTTTGAATTTCCTGGTTTCCCGGTGCTTCTTTCTAGGATTTCTAGTGTGTGCTACTTCTTTGTTCCATTTTCTAACTACCTTCATTAATTACCGTTCCTTTCCATAATATTCATTAATATTTCCTCGAACTTTGTTCCAAAATGGCCTGCGCCAACAAGCCCCCGACACTCACCTGTGGCTTGTTAGAGTTACTTCACACACACCTAAGATTTATTTTTCCTAATGTTTTCCTATGCTTATTAGTCTTTATCCAGTCTCCTAATGTTTAGGGAGAATATTCCTCTAGGAGAATATTCTCTTCAGATTTCACTTCATTTTGACTAGTTGAGTAGAGTCTAGATGACGCATTGGTTTTGTCACCATGCAACATTGGGATCATCACTAGATAATGTGCATTAGCCTTGGTATCATCACTAGACTATAGGATTACCCATGATTCCTTGATCTCCTCCTCACTTCACTCTGTTTCAGTCAGTTAATTGAAGACTAGTAGACTAGTTAACTCAACTAGGTGGCAATTCACTCCTGTAACTGCCCGAGAGAATAGACTAGGTGGAAGTTCACTCCTGTAACTACTGGTGTGTGTCCATATCACTCTATACCACCACTATGGCGCATTGGATTCGCCTCTAGTGTGCATTGGTTGAGTTATATAGAGTATATCATGTGTAAATTATTCATTATTCATAACGGTTAATGAGAAATCTTCCATTCTTTCTCTCTTGCTTCTTCTTTCTCAATTTATCTCTGCAAATGTGTGTGGTATTTTATAGCTATATCTATTCTATGCAAGTTCAAAAAATTTACAAGGTATTAGAGTCGACATAATGCTAAGCAAAAGCTACACCAATTTTGTTTTGCAGGTACCAAAGACTGAAGACACCGGAAAAATGGAATTCCCAAAAGAATTCATTCTTACACCTTACAATTACTTTGCATGGAAGGAGAGAATAATCATGCATCTCCGAACTAGAGGATTTTACAGGTTAACCTTGAATACAGAGACAGAACCAACATCAACCATAGAAAAATCTAAGTATCTAAATCGAATGGATGAAGCATTCAAAACAATTTGCACTCTCATCTCTTATGATCTCCTTTTTCACATATCTTCCTGTAAAACCCCAATGAATCCTGGACCACCTTGGAAGGGTTCTTTGTAAAACATAATGATATGAGGGGACACATGCTCGAGGTGGAATTTCTCACATTGGATCCAAAAATCTTCGACAATCTCCAAGATTTATTTACAAAATACAAGGATTTACTGTCGCAACTCAAAGTTTGTGGGGCTGATAAATCTAAGGCAGAGAAACAAATGGTTCTCACCATTCTCTCCAAAATTGGTCTTGAATTATCCATGTTCATATCCACATTCGATTCAGTCAAATTAGCCTCTAGAGCCACTTGGAAGATTACTTCTCCTGAGGAATTTATCGAATCCCCGACACAAGAGCAAACCAAGCTCATCAACGTGGGAAAAATCAAAGGCCCAAAGGTGCATGCACTTACTGTTCAATATGAAAACCATCAATATCATAAATATAAATATAATGACAAAAGGAAATCTCATGCAAATCCGAAGAAGGAAGGGTACTCAAAACCCTTCACCTATGCCTCTAGATCCAAAGGTGGAAAGGGAAGAAAAGGGGAGAAATGCACATACTGCCATAAAGGATTCCATCTAGAATCCACATGCATGCATAAAAAAATAGATATAATGACTCAAATACTTCAGAAAAATAAACTTGGAGATCGCATTCCCGAGGGTGCCAAGAAGAAGAAGCCAGAAGATCAAAATCCCAAGAAAGGAAATTCTAGCCATGCCTTGATTACCATCAACTCCTCTTTCAATGCTTGGATCATAGATTCAAGAGCATCACATCACATGGATGCCACAAAAGTAGTCTATTCTTCATTGGATGCATGCAAAGGTCCTCCTATTCTGATGGGGGACAACTCTCCAGTCGAGGTCATCGACAAAGGAAGGATTGAACTCACCAACGAAAGCTTCGAGAATGTGTTGCACGTTCCCAAACTTTCTGTCGATATTCTCTCCGTGTATCAGATGATGAATTCCTGCACCAAAAAGAAATACATATTCATAGCTAATGCATTGGACATATATGACATGAAAACCAATTCCAGGGTTTCTACTGGTGAGGTAAATCATCAATATAGATTGTATACATTTTCTGAATTTATTGAACCAGATTTTGCTTTACTGTTTACCCATGCTGATGAAAGTAGTAGGATATGGAATGAAAGATTCGTGAATTTGAATTTTAGATATATGCAACAAATTGGAAAGAAAATATTGGTATATGGTCTACCATACATCCATTTCTCCAAAGGAATATGTGAGTCATGTGTTCTTGGAAAACACCCTCAAGAGAAATTCGACAAAGGAAAGACTCAGAGAGCTTCTTCTCCTTTATATTTGATCCATAGTGACCTCATGGGCCCTTTTCTGCATCCATCAATCAACAAAGTGAGGTATTTTATCATTTTTGTTGATGATTTCTCATGTTTCACGTGGATTTACTTTCTCATGCAAAAATTAGAGGTCTTTCAACACCTCAAAGATTTCAAAACCTTGGTTGAGATACAGTCAGGAAAGAAAATCAAAGTCCTATGAACTGATAACATGGGAGAGTATGTCAATCATGAGATCCAAAATATTTTTCATGAGGCAGGGATTCAGTTGAAACACACAGTTCCCTATACTCTGTAGCAAAACAGAGTTGTTGAGCTGAAAAATAGATCTCTAAAAGAGATGGCATCTTGCATGCAACATGCAAAGTCACTACCATAGAAGACTATGGGTTGAAGCACTTAATTTTGAAACCTAAATCCAAAACAAATCTCTCCATAGATCTGTCAAGAATAATACCCCCTATGAGGCTTAGAGCGGCCTCAAACCGGAAGTGACCCACTTTCATATTTTCTATTCACGTGCATGGGCCTAGATTCCCTCTGAAAAGAGGAAGGCACTTGATCCACAAAGAACTGAGTGTATTTTTGTTAGATACCTTGACAGTGTGAAGGGATATAGACTTATTGATATTTCCTTAGACCAGCTCATCATTGAGTGAAGTGTCCAATTTGAGGAAAGTGCCTCACATGTACCTCAACAGCCACATGCAGACACCTTTATTCTTCCACCTGTCCGAGATGATGAGCATGCACATGCCGAATCTTCTTCAGACTAGAGTTATGATTCATAGGATTCATATGATCCAGATACAAAGTTAGTACAGTCAGATAGATAGTCAGTACATTCATATACAGAGTTAGTGCATCCAGATGCAAATGAAAATCCACAGCAGAGGCCCAAGTGGGCCCAGACTACTCTTCAGTATGCAGGGTATCTTTTTGGTGATCCAATTGATACTAGGAGGACTTGATATGATTTCAAGGAGCCTCCTATTGCACTCACTTCCACTAAACCATTTCCCTCAAGGCATATTTTCTTGGTTCAGTCTTCAGATCCATATTCTTATGGAAAGGCTGCTGGAAATCCCTTTTGGGAATCTGCCATGCAGGAGGAGTAAAAATATCTCCTTGAGAACCAGACTTGGGATTTGTTTCCCCTTCCTTATGGAAGGAAACTTGTCAGGTGCACATGGGTATACAAGACCAAGAGCGCAACAGATAGACTGATTATCAGATACAAAGCCAGGCTTGTTGTCAAAGGACTTCAGCAAGTGCATGGAATTGACTATGATGAGACCTTCGCTCGAGTAGAAAATATGAATTCCATATGTTTGGCACTTTCCATTGCAGTAGCCAAGGGATGGGAAGTCCATTAGATGGACATGAAGAATGCATTTATTCACGATGATCTCTCTGAGGAGATCTATATGGAGCAGCCCCATGGATTTATGCATGACTTATCTTTGGTCTGTCGACTGAAGAAGTCTCTTTATGGCCTCAAGCAGGCTCCGAGGGAATGGTATGCCAATATGGACTCATACTTGTTGTCATAGAAATTTTTACGTTGTAATTTAGACCCAAATTTATACATGCTCAGGACGACTGATTAACTTCTACTCTTAGTTTTGTATGTTGATGATTTGTTGATCATCGGTTTCTCGACTTTAGTGATTTATACAGTCAAGAGGATTCTACATGACAGGTTCTTGATGATGCACATGGGTCTGCTACACTTCTTCCTTGGACTCGAGATCAGTCAGGATGCATCAGACATAAAATTGTCTCAGGCCAAGTATGCTCGAGATCTCTTTGAGAGATTTCACATGACAGAATGCAAGTCTGCTCCGAATCCTTTCCTATCAGGAGTCAAACTTGAGGATGGCAGGGACACTGCACTGGTTTAAAAAAAACTCTACAGACAACTAGTGGGGAGCTTGTTGTATCTCACACACTCTAGACCATACCTCTCCTATGCAGTTGGCGCAGTTTCCAGGTTCATGCAAGAGCCACATGAGCTACATTGGAAGGCTGCAAAGCGTAACCTTCGATACTTACAGGGCACCATCACCTTTGGCATTCATTATGCAACAGACTCTACATTATATCTCATCAGGTTCACTGATTCTGATTGGGCTAGCGATAACACTGATCACAAGTCTACATATGGTTACTCACTCAATATTGGTTCCAGGCCTATCTGTTGGTCGAGCAAGAATCAGGTTGCTATTTCTCTATCTTCATATGAGGTAGAGTGCAGAGGGGTAGTTAACATAACTATTCAGGCCATGTGGCTATAACATTTTCTTGGGAATTTAGTTTCATCGGTCGATCGTCATCTGGTGAGACAACCAGAGCACTCTGAAGTTCTGTAGAGATCTAGTTCAGAGGCAACAAACGAAGCACATCGAGATCCACATGTACTACATCCATGACTTAGTACACGAGGGGATCATCGACCTACAATTATGTTCTTCAGAAAAATAGACAACAAACATATTCGCCAAGACCTTCACTGAGCAGAAGTTCCATTCTCTGCGAAGTCGTCTTGGAGTGAAGGACACAATTTCCTAGCAACCGTCACTTCTTACTTATTTTTACATACATTGTATCTT
>SNQJ01S0007999.1:16489-48018 GCA_010110895.2 Picea sitchensis | reverse complement strand
TTTATTTCAGTGTATCTTTTGTATTTGGGTACCTAACATGCCCTCGTTGTCGAGACCCATTATTTATTTTCGCCATAGTGATGTTCAGGGGGGGTGTTGGAGTTACTTCACACACACATAGGATTTATTTTTCTTAAGGTTTTTCCTATGTTTATTAGTCTTTATCCAGTCTCCTAAAGTTTAGGGAGAATATTCCTCTAAGAGAATATTCTCTTCAGATTTAACTTCAGTTTGACTAGTTGAGTGGAGTCTAGATGATGCATTGGTTTTGTCACCATGTAACATTGAGATCATCAAAAACTAATGCGAATTAGCCTTGGTATTTTCACAAAACTAGTGCATTACCCATGATTCCCTAATCTCCTCCTCACTTCACTTTGTTTCAGTCAATTAAATGAAGACTGGTAGACTAGTTAACTCAGCTAGGTGGCAATTCACTCTCGTAACTGCCCGAGAGAGTAGACTAAGTGGCAGTTCACTCCCGTAAGTACTGGTGTGTGTCCAGATCACTCTAGGCCACCACTATGGTGCATTGGATTCACCTCTAGTGCGCATTGGTTGAGTTATACAGAGTATACCATGTGTAAATTATTCATTATTCATAACGGTTAATGAGAATTCTTCCATTCTTTCTCTCTTGCTTCTTCTTTCTCAATTTCTCTCTGCAAATTGTGTGTGGTATTTTCTAGCTAGATATATTATGTGTAGGTTAAACAAATTTACATCGCTCTTCCTGAGCCACTCAGGTAGTGTGTGCCTCCTGTACTGACTTCTCAAGATCCTGAAACTTGTTTTTCATTTCTTCAACTTGGGATTTTACCTGCGTGCTCTTTTCTTCTATAATATCCACACACTCTCTAATCCATATTTTTCATTTTGGCTCTTTTCTTCGTCAATATCAGTGAGCATTTTCTATGTTGCTTCTTGTTACGTTTCCAACTGAGCCTTCCTTGATTGCTTCTCTACTTGTATGGACTTAAGCTCCACCTGGAAATTCTACATATCTTGTGCACTCTTCAGTCTATCAATTATTTCCATAGTTTTCTTATTTTGCTTCAATTATTGCATCACAGTATTTGCCCCTTCTTCTTTCTACTCCAAATCCTAAATTTTCCCATCCTCTTGAAGATTTGTCCATAATTGTGATTTTTGTTGTAAAGTTTTGTTATTTCCTAGATTACTAGCGCAATGTTTTCTGTATGAATTGTAGACTTTTGATCCTTTTTGTTCTTACGTATGGCGGAGTACTAGGTGCTAGGAGTTCTGTCAACTCTATAATATGGCTTCTTTAATTCTCCATAGCCTATGCTATTTTCTCAATTTTATCCTCTGTGGGTATATTCTCTCCTTCTACATTGTCAGGAATAGTTTTAAATACTTCAACTTTCTGATCTATTCTTCCTGCATGCTACTTTGTTTCATCCCTCTTGAAATGCACCTGGTTAAGAGTTATCTCCAGTGTATGATTGACTTCCTTTTCTAATTGTAAGCTTGTGGAATCTGCATGGGCCCTTGACTAGATTTCCTGCGTGACACTTATATATAGTTTATACAATGCCTTAGCTGGAATATCAAATTGATAAAACCAGTGGGCTCAATGGTTGTCCCTAGTTGAATGGTGGTACATCACATCTTACCATACAATTATGTGCATGACTCCTTTTGAAGCAATCTATGGTCAAAATCCACCGTTGGTTCTCTCATACATTCCAGGTGCCTCAAAGGTTCAAGAAGTTGACCAAAATCTTATAGTTTGTGTGGCCATTCTCTGTATGCTCAAAGAAAATTTGGTCATGGATTATAATCACATGAAGCAACAAGTAGACCAAGGTCATTCAAAATGTCAATTTTCTTAAGGGGACTAGGTTTTTTTTCGTCTGCAACCTTATAAGTAGACTTCACTTAAATATGAACACTACTAGAAACTTGCTCCAAAATTTTCTGGTCCTTATACAATTTTCAACTGAGTGGGGCATGTGGCCTACTGGTTAGATTTGGCCAATTATTTTAAGCTCCATTATGTTTTTCATGTCTCATGCTTAAATAAAGTGATTGGAAGAAAGTGTCAAACTCATACTAGTCTCCCTGAGTTGGATGAAGAGGGTTCCATTTGGTTGCAATCACAAGTAGTATTGGACTAGCGTGAGCGTCATCTCTATTAGTGCACCATAAAGGAAGTGTTAGTTCAATGGAAAGATACAACTCTAGAAGATGCCACCTAGGAGTCACCCACCATTCTGCAACAATTTCCTCATCTCAAGCCTTGAGAAAAAGTTTGTTCTTTAAGGGGGAGGGCATGTTAGGGACCTAACCTCCCTAACCCCTCATGTAGGTAGAATAATATGTTTTCCATGTAATAAATATCGACATTAGTTAATAAGGCCTATTTAATAAATGTAAGAATACCTAATAAAACCTTCTACTTCTAGAAAGATCTTCCTTTAGAATGTTTTTTAGAAGGTAGAATTATCATAAATAAGAGAAGGAGGAATGATAAACTTTGTATTGAGAATTATTGTAATAAATATCTTCTCTGTTGTAGGTTTCTCCCTCTAAGAGGCAAGTTAACATTGTTTTCTTTGAATAAAGGAATTATTTTTGGTATTGCTCTCTCAATATTTTGTTGTTCCATTGATATTTTGTAAATATTCGCGTTTCTACATCATATATATATATTACATCTGGTACCTTACAAGTTTGATTTCCCTCCGGAAAATGCATATTGGAGTGGGATTCCTACTTATATGCTTTCAGTAGTTATCCTCTCTGCACTTTTGGTGTAAATAAAAACAACTCATTGGTCTTCGATCCCTATTATGAGACTAATTGTTAAGTGCAGACACAAATCAATCCCCCTAGCTTCACCACAAAACTAGAACAAAACGAGACAGTACACTACTCTTTCCTTAGATTTCAATTATCAAATGAGAAATGGATCTAGAACATACCTTTTAAATATCGAAGATCCGACTTCGCCAATGCAATCCAAGCTCCGTCGTGAGGCTTATGGAGAAATATCTGCAAAGGAATACAAGCCAATGAAGAAAAGAATAACATAGTCTATTTGATATGAAACTATGTACGTGATCAAGGAATCATACAATATGAACAACTAACATTCATATAGGAAAGAAAAGTATATTTGTATTAAAGAATGTGGAAGAAAGATACAACTAGATGCCTTGATGTTGTCAAGTTCCTTCCAACAGTTCCTTGCTTCCCACACACTTCTACTCCATGGATTCTGAGATCACAGATCTTAAAGTCACTCACAATCTATCTTGACAAAGAAAAACTCAAAGCCACCATGCAAGCTCCAAAAACTCTAAGATACAAGACAACTCAAATCCTCATCAAGCTAACTTTCTCCATGAGAGCTCCTCTCCTTTTATAAGCTGAAGAGGATAAGGTGAGGAGGTTAGGATTATCCCACTAAATCATGCAAGAAAGTAATATCCAAACCATTCAGAGGCCACCTCACCATAGAATCTTCTCCTTCTATAAGCATTAAGAATATGCTCATTTTTCCCACGTATGAAAATTGTCGCACCCTAGCCATAGGGTAGCCTGCAGAGACGTTGCAGACCAATTTCAGGGAAGAGGGAGATGATTAGGCATCACCGCACCCTGTGTATAGTGCATCCTTCGACGATCTTCCTTAATAGGGTTTTCACAAAGGAAAATACAACTTCTTCTCTCAGGAAAATTTCTTCTCCCAGGAAAATTTCTTCTCCCTTCTTTCTTTAGGAATTTGGGCCACTGATCCCTCTGAAGACAACATATAGGTTTACATCATTAACGATCATATGGATGATGCAAATAATGTGTAATAAAGATCCCCCAAAATAATGAAGTTAGAATAGAGTGATATCCAAAATACTTTGTCGAGTGTGTGTAGGGAACAAGGAACAGTTGGTCAGAAACCTGCCAACAAACAAAGAAGTACAATAATATATCATTGTTGAGGTAGGCATTCCCATACTCATAATACAAATGAATAGAAACATGAATGCCAACATGCGAAGATCCATGTCAGGTAATATAGGTCATGGCCACCAAACATACATTGTGGATCCATGCCATAGTGACTAAAATTTGAAGGTAGCCACCAAAAATACACTGTGGATCTATGTGTTAAAGACTCAAATTTGAACATAGCCACGAGACATACAATGTGGATCTATGCAACAATACAATATGAGTATACTCCAACACAACTTGAATCTATCATAAAAGATTCATGGTATTCATCTCCACCACTCTATAGTACAAATCTAACCATTCAAATACATGTGTTGAAGTCGAATATGGTAGAAACCACTTGATTACAGTCATTAGTGAATATCGTTAACAAGTGCGAGGGAAATCACCATTAATGTCAATGACTCCCAAGGTACTCTAGTACAATCTAATGAATGTAAATGAATGAGCCAAATTTGAACACTCGACGAAATCTCCTGATCATGGGTCAATAATGAAAACTCACTGTCAAAAGCAAGGAAACCTACCATTGAGGCATGCAATTTCCAAGGTACCAACTAGTTTCTAAGTCTAATTCCTGGATAATGAGTTGAAGTCGATAGGAAAAGACTCTTCACATAAGGGCCTTAATGTATCCCCATCAATGACACAAAACGAGTAACAAGATTTGGAGTAGATCAGTGTAACAAGTGATTCGGGACTGACTCAGGGATGGCCGACGGAATAAAAGGCTTAAGGATTGCAGAAATGGTTGACACAATAGAAGGATTTTCGGGTTAAACTTTTCTTTAAACATATCGATGACACGACAACTGTATTGGAAACACTGACTCAACAACAGAGATCACAGAACAATTTGTAATCTTATAAAGGATTATGATCAAGAGACAAGCATATTTTCCAACCTAGACACAAAGTGAGTGAAACGGTGTCATGTTCAAAAGTGACTCTTCCATAGAATACAGGTTTAGAAACATTTCTTTCCAAATTCCCCCCCCCACCATTTCTGGCGAGTAACTCTTTATTTTTACGCAATCTTTAGGAGGATAACATATGCTTGTTGATGTAAGCTCATCCTTCGGACGAGTCCCTTGGAGTATGTTTAACGAACCTTAAGAAGGAGTGGTTCAGTCTCATATGGGTCTTTCGATGTTTGTTTAACAAGTCCAAAGAGAGAAAACTCAAGGGTTTTTCATTTTTAGAGAGTCTGAAAAACACTTAAAGAGAAGTCCATAAGTTCATTTTTCATAAGTTAGTTTGACGAGACCGAAAAAGAGAGAACCTACTACTCATCAGATGTTTTATTCAAATACTTTAATGAGCGTGAAAAGAATAAGATCTCTTGACAATCGTTTCATGTTTAGAGTTTGAAAAGAGCTTAAATTGAACTCCAAGGGGTTCCTTTTTCGTATAATCTTTACGAGTCTGGAAAAGTGATAAAAGTTTACTCAGTTACATTCTCAATGATTTACGAGCATGATAAAGAACAAAGAATAAGCTCGGGCTTGTTTTCATTTTTGTACGCAAGCTTAAAACAAAACAAAACTATGCTTGGGATAGATTTTATTTTTTACACAAGCTTAAAACTAAAAAAAACTATGCTTGGACCTGGTTTAATTTTTACACAAGCTTGAACCAGAGGAAACTATGCTTGAGGTACGTGGTTTTATTTTTACACAAGCTTGAACCAAAGAAAACTATGCTTGTGACTTCCCAACACATTAAAACAGGGATGGTTGGTACTTAGCCCCCATCTTAAAGAGCTAGCGGTTTAACTTCAGCATGAAGCCTAGAGGCTGCAAGCATTTCCCCCCAAGCTTCGTTTCCTCCAACTACATAGGAGGATGAAAAAAAGATGCAAATACTATACATAACGAAGTAATTGAATCAATCAAAGATAGGGGAAATCGATTTCATTTTTTAACGAGCTCGACACAAAAACAAGAACTATGCTCAAAAATCCAGGTTCAATCCCTAGACCTCTATTTCATTTTTTAACGAGCTTGACACAGAAACATGAATTATGCTCATAATCTTTGTTTCATTTTTTAACGAGGTTGCCACAAAGATGAAAAAACTATCCTCACAACCTCTGTTTCATTTTTAACAAGGTTGTCACAGAGACACAAAAACTATCCTTGAAACTGGTTTCATTTTTTAATGAGCTTGAAATTAGAAAACCATGCTCAAATATGGTTTCATTTTTTAATGAGCTTGAAATAAAAAAACCATGCTCAAAGATTGTCTTCTTGATCATGGCTTCCAAGAGGACAATTCTCTAGAAGGACACCGTGTCAAGGGACAAAACTCGGTCATGGATTCCAAGATATCTTCATTGGACGGAAGAAACACAATTTGGAAGGCACACATGTCGAGGGCCACAATAGCGGTAAGGAGGTCAGGCTCCATTAGCCCTATCGAAGATATCACCATGTCAACTACCGGATCCAATTCATAAGAGATTGAGCGTATAGTGAGAGGATCATCTGCATCGGTATCCAAAGGCATGGGAGACAACGCCACATAATTGACCTGTGGTAGTGGCGATACCAACTGCATATAAGAACCATTTAGGGAGGTAATCCAGTTAGGACTGAAAAATGAAGGTTGATAAATAGTCACAATTCTTCCATCGTGAGGAAAAGATATCACATGAAAAAGAGTGGACACAATAAATTTCATGGCATAGACATAATCTCACCCCAAGAGTAAATCAAAATCCAAGGGGTCCTGGACTACCATGACATCAATAACGATAGTTTTCCCTCCCAAAGTTACGAGAAACTAAAGAATAATCCCTAAAGGGTGTCTAGTTCTTTTGTTAAAAGCTAACAAATTCTGTGTAACAGACACAAGATGAGGATATCCTAAAGCTTTCCAAGCAATAAAGGACAAAATATTAACAGACGCACCTTCATCTATCAATGTTTGAGGAATGTCTCGACCACAAAAATATTGAAAGGAATGTGGGAGGGAAGACGAGGTCTAGTTAACACACCCCAATAAAAAAGGATGGCCTTATTACTTGGAGGGGGTTCCATGGGAGAAGGAGGAATGCCCCCCATCAGGGTAAAGTCTGTATCAACGAGAAAAACATGGGCAATATCTGGCTTACTCTCTAGCGGGAGAGTAGGATCGACCGATGATGATATCAAATCGACCACTTGAGTTTCATTCTCCAAGGGGAGAATTAGGTCGATGGATGGAAACTGATTGACCTATCAGGTTTCACTCTCTAACAAAAGAGTGGGATCGACCGAGTACGGGATCAGAACGACCACTTTGTCAACTGGTTCAACTAAGGATGTGACTAGATTGATTACATGATCAACCAGACTGATCGATGAAGGGACTGGATTGATCATTCCATCAACTACATGTGGGTTGAGAGTAAGCTTGTGATAAGCAACTGGAAGTTGAGGTTTTGAAAAATTCATGTCTTCCAGTAATTTTGAGGCTTCTTCCATACGAGGGAAAATGTGAGTTTGATGGCTCCCTCCGCATAACATACACTAGAACTTGACTCTACTTTTATTCTTCCCAACAATATCTTGACTAGTTGATGGGAGTTCATTAGCATGTTGTTCAGAGGCTGATGACATAGACTGGCGAGGGTGTGTAGACCATGCTTCTATAACCTTGTATAGACCAGGAAAATCCTGAAGGATATGGCTACCCTTACAAAGCTTGTAAGGGTACTTGGTATTATGGGTTGTTTGGGTGATCTTGGCATCATCAACACTCCCAACACAATTATCAGTAACTGGTTGTTTTCCAACATGTTTGGAAGTGGTTGGAAATTTGGACCCTTGCTTATGTTTCTTCTTCTTGTTCTTCCTTTTCTTCTTCTTTTTATCCACCGAGTTACTAGCTTCAAAACTTTCACTCGAAGAAGAAGATGAAACAGAAGAAGACCTTGCAATTGAAGAAGGTGAAGAAGATCTTACTAGTGAAGAAGGTGAAGGATCAACATTATGTTGATGTTCTTGGTGGAAGTTCTTACAACTGAAGCACTCGCTTCATTCGGGACTACCGAAGTGGAAAATAACCATACCAGTAATCCAATTGTGAGACCTGGAAGGCTCAAAGTAGTAAAGTGAGGACCAATGTTTCCGGAAGAAGGAAAAACAAAAGGTTCCCCTGGAAAAGGGTTTCCCTCATTGGTCATTCCGGGAATTGATGCCATTAAAAACAGATCCAACCTAGAGTCTGCTAGGGAAAAAAAACAACACATGCTAAAAATTTGGTAAGCAAACAAGCAAACAAAACCTTCTTACAATGAACACACTAGTTGGTGATGAAATCCAACGTCGCGAGAACAATGTATGAAGGGGATGGGATAGAGCATGTGGAAATGTTACGTTGACGACCTGCTTAATGAACTTAAACCCTAGTGCAAGCTCCCACACATAATCATGGGTATACCCTCCAAGGAGCCTGAGTGAGTTTGGCCAATGTCGATTCCATGTACCGTGAAGACTTGCCCCTCCATAGT
The DNA here is from genome assembly GCA_010110895.2 of Picea sitchensis. Taxonomy (NCBI): domain Eukaryota; kingdom Viridiplantae; phylum Streptophyta; class Pinopsida; order Pinales; family Pinaceae; genus Picea; species Picea sitchensis. The sequence goes on along the minus strand of SNQJ01S0007999.1, from coordinate 39,542 downwards.
CACCTCATGTAAAGACCCTAAAGAGATAGGCCACTAAGGTTACCAATTACTCCAATGATGTCTGGGGAAATAGTCGACAGTCTGATCCACGCGCAAAGGAAGGGTATCTAGCCCAAAATCAACTCTAGGATCTCCTACACATAAACATGGGTATACTCTCAAGTGACCCCCAATAATATGCGCAATATCTACACTAAGATCGATAAAGCAAGGTGAGTAACTCTATCGGTCCTAATGCGACCTCTTGATTGACCCTTGTGTGAGAAGGGATTCCCAGGACAAAATGTAGCAATTGGATTTAAACTCTCCCTATCACAAGATTCTATGTTTGTTTGCAACTTTGGAAAGTTATCTTTCACGCCTATTCCAAAGTCCTACAACTAATCTAATGTAGGTTTGCTACCAGAAAATATAAAAATGTCTAAACAATTTTTATAAGCGCTTTATTTTTAAGGTTGTTGTTACTCAAGAGGAAAATGGCGTGGACTAAATGATGTTTTGACCGACTCTAAACAATGCAAAGAAATGAGAATGCAAATATTTCACTTCAATGAAAGCTATATTACGAGAAGGAGAAAACGTTTATCATCCCCATATGCACAATGTCCCAAAATTTTATTAAACTCATCAATATTAAGATTCTCAAGAAATGAGCAAAATAGACTATACACCAATACACGATTCTTGCCCCGCCCCCTCTTCAAGACCAAAAACGCCAAAATCATGCAATTTCGCTACTTCAAATGCAAAGATGCCCCCAATCTAATATAAAGAAAGAAATTAATTTTTTTTGTTTCAAAGATAGCTAAAAGAATAGCAAATCATTTCAAAACAAACACAACCCAAACAAAGTTTCTCTTTTAGCATGAGTTATTCATAAAAAAGAAGTGTTCTTTTCACTAAACAATTCTAAATAAAAACAAAGCTTTGTGACCCAAAGACACTCAAAGCAAGAGATAAAATATTTCAAAAGAAAAAAATCTAAAAAAAAGAAAAGATGGCTAAAATAAGATTGAAAGCTGTCAAACAAACTGTAAATAGACCCAACAAATCACCCCAAACACTTATCACGGATCTGGGTAAGGAAAAACCACCAATAGCTAAAAAATTCTCAAATCGTCGCAGGCTGTAAGACTAACACAGAGCGACAATCCCGGGTTGTCGTAGGCTAGAGAACAAATACAGTGTGGCGTCGTCGCACTGTGTCAAAAATGCAGGGTGCATCGATCCTGGATCATCACATTGTCCCTCAAAGCAGGGTGCGACGATCAAAGGAAAAAATGGAAAAAATAAAAAGCATCAAGGTTTTTCCAGTGGAGTTTAACAGTCAAAGAGTCAAGCTGGATCTCATAGTGATTCATAAAACAAAACCCAAGAAACCAAAGTAAGAAAGTAAGAAAAACTAGGAAAACAATCTGTTCCCCAGTATGGTCACCAATTTTGTTATCAGGCTACTTGTTAAGTACGAAAAAAAATCAATCCCCCTAGCTTCACCACGAAACTAAAACAAAATGAGAGAATACACTACTCTTTCCTTAGATTTCAATTATCAAATGAGAAATGGATCTAGAACATACCTTTTAAATATCGAAGATCTGACTTCGCCATTGCAATCCAAGCTCCGTCATGAGGCTTATGGAGAAATATCTACAAAGGAATACAAGACAACGAAGACAAAAATAACAGAGTCTATTTGATATGAAACTATGTACGTGATCAAGGAATCATACAATATGAACAAATAAATTTCATATAGGAAAGAAAAGTGTATCTATATTAAAGAATGTGGAAGAAAGATACAACTAGATGCCTTGATGTTTTCAGGTTCCTTCCAACAATTCCTTGCTTCCCACACACTTCTACTCCATGGATTATGAGATCATAGATATGGAAGTCACTCACAATCTATCTTGACAAAGAAAAATTCAAAGCCACCATACAAGCTCCAAAAACTCTAAGCTACAAGACAACTCAAACCCTCATCAAGCTAACTTTCTCCATGAAATCTCATCTCCTTTTATAAGCTGAAGAGGACAAGGTGAAGAGGTTAGGATGATCCCACTAAATCATGAAAGTGAGTAAGATCCAAACCGTTCGGAGGCCACTTCACCATAGAAGCTTCTCCTTCTAGAAGCATAGAGAAGATGCTTGTTTTCCCACGTACAAAAATATTCACACCCTAGCCATAGGGTAGCCTACGGAGATGTCTCAGACCAGTTTTAGGGAAGAGGGCGATGATCAGGCATCGCCGCACCCTGTGTATAGTGCATCCTGTGGCGATATTTCTTAATAGGGTTTTTACAAAGGAAAATACAACTTCTTCTCTCAGGCAAAGTTCTTCTCCCTTCTTTCTTCAGGAATTTGGGCCACTAATTCCTCTGAAGAAAACATATAGGTTTACATCATTAACGGTCATAGGGATGACGAAAAATAATGTGTAACAATCCCCCACTACGAACGACCCTTGGATCAGTGCAATGGGATTTCTTTATCCATCTCCTAATGATGGGAGCATAGCAAGTTCGAAAAAGGATCTTGGAGTGTCATGGGGTTGGGATAAAATCACGTGTTTTATCATTCCTAACCTTTCCTTTTCTCTTTCTTCAATTACTCCTTTTCAATGGGTTTTTCTTTCCTCGAAGACTTCCTACCTCGATTACATAGGTTCACCATATTTAAAGAGAACAATTTCCTTCCAAGTACACCAACAGACCGAAATTGCCTTCTAGAATTTCCCTTCCAATTATACAACAAGAAAAGAAATGCCTTCCAAGTACCCCAAAATACTAAAAGTTCCTTGCAATTATACAACAAGAAAATAAATGCCTTCCAAGTACACCAAAATACCAAAATATCCTTCCAATTATACAACAAGACAATAAATTCCTTCCAAGTACACAAAAAGACCAAAAGTACCTTCCAATTATACAACAAGACAAGAAATTCCTTCCAATTATACAACAAGATAAGAAATTCCTTCCAAGTACAAAAAAATACCAAAAGAACCTTCCAATTATACAACAAGACAAGAAATTCCTTCCAAGTACACCAAAAGACCAAAAGTACCTTCCAAAATTTTCCTTACAATTATACAACAAGACAATAAATTCCCTCCAAGTACACCACAAGGCCAAAAGTTCCTCCCAATTATACAACAAGGTAAGAAATGTCCTCTAATTATACAACAAGACAAGAAATTCCTTCCAAGTACACCACAAGACCAAAAATGGAGCAAAAGTGCCTTCCAATTATACAACAAGACAATAAATTCCTTATAATTATACAACAAGACAAGAAATGTCTTCCAATTATACAACAAGGCAATAAATGCCTTTTAAGTACACCAAAATACCAAAAGTGTCTTCCAAAACTTGCCTTCCAATTATGCAACAAGACAAGAAATGCCTTCCAATTATACAACAAGACATAATTTTCCTTCCAAGTACACCAAAAGACCAGAAGTGCCTTCCAAAACTTGCCTTTCAATTATACAAAAAGACATCATTTTCCTTCCAAATACACAACATGATAAAAGTTTTATTTCCTCTCTCTTCCAATTACACAAATTTTCCTACCAATTACACAACAAGACAAAAGTTTTCTTTCAAATGACACTAAAAGAAAAAAAACCTATTTTTTATTGTTGATTTTACATGCATATTTTGGGATGGTGTCACATTTTTGGGAGAGAAAGAGGATGAACATTGAGCCTACCTCATATTCTTGTCTAGTAAGAGCATGCACACGTTCTAGGAATGTGTGTGCACTCATGCTAGACAATAATATGAGGCAAACACAATGCCCAGACTAACTTATTTTTTCTCACAAGAGCACGTGTGTGCTCTTAATGCAATAGAAAACAAAATTTTTATATGGCCCATAGAACTTTAGGAATAAAGGTGTGGAGGGGCTTGGGGACAACTAGGACCCCAAGGTCTTAGGATTGAAAGTGATTTGAGGCATATGACAATTGTTAGAGCACTAATATGAAGGTGTATGGGTTGTGGGACCACCAAGAAGAGGTATGGGTATAGGTCGCTCAAGGATTCAGTGTGGAGGGGGGTAAGGGTTGGGTATAGGTGGGGGCCTCATGATAGATAGAGCTAGGGATAAAGTGGAGGAAGGTTCCTAGGAATAGAGGGGATAAAAACCGAGTATAGTTATGAACCCAAGGGTAGATAACCCGCACTACAACACTTTTCCCCTCCCCCACTCTCCCTTTCTCTCTATCTCCCCTACTAGTCACCCCCTTCGTAGTATTCATAATCAAATCTCATAGTATTCATAATCAAACACGACATTGCCAAAATTTGTATGACAAATTCATTGGATCTGCACCTCCACTCCCTCTCATTCTCTGCCTCTTACTCACTCCATCTCTCTCTCTCTATCTCCCACCACTGGATCTGCACCTCCACTCCCTCTCATTCTCTCCTCCTTCTTACTCACTCATCTCTCTCTCTCTATCTCCCACCACTATCTCTCTCTCCCTCCTATCTCCCACCTCTATCTCTCTATCTCCCACTCAATTTCTACCATTCTCTCCCTCTCCCCACCCTCTCCCCTAAGTATCCCTCTTCTTCTCCTCTCTTTCAACTCTCTTTATATTTTTCTATCCCTCTCCCTTCTCTTCCTCTCTCTCTCTCTCTCCCATAATTTTTCCCTCTCCTCTTTCCTCTCTCTCCCCCTATTTTCTCCCTCTCCCCTCTCCCCCACCCCACTCCCTTTTTTTTTTTTTTTTTTTTTTTTTTTTTTTTCTTTCTCTCTCTCCTCTCACTCAATCCATCTCTCCTCAAGCCTTCTCTCTCTCTCTTCTTTCTTCCTCCTCTAGAGAGAGAGAGAGAGAGAGAGAGAGAGAGAGCTCTCACACCATACAAATTGTTTTAAGAAATTCCATCATTAAGGTACAACACCTTCACTAATGAAGACACTTACAATATATTTTTCTTTAAAAATAACATATCAATGTTAAAAGAAGTCAAATTTGACATAGTTATTCACAAATTCTATAAATAAAAATTATATATTCAAAAAGCTAATACAATATCCTACAATTAACACCATATTCAAATTCATTATAAAATTACCTTGAATTATCCCTCCAAGTTAACATATTGCTATTTTTCCATGTTTGCATTGCCACATACCATCATTAGCTTGCACCCACCCTCAAACATTCATTTTCTATAGCTTTATGGTAAAATGTAACTTTTTCCAACGACATTAGGGAGAAACAGTGCCAAATTTGGCAATAAATCCATCATCATGATTGTGGTTGATCACCTTTCCCTCATCTATAGTCTTCCTTAAGGAAAATGTTTCTTTTTAATGGAAAGGGCATGAGGACATTAGGGAGAAACAATGCCAAATTTGGCAATAAATCCATCATCGTGATTGTGGTTGATCGTCATTCCCTCATCTCTAGCCTTGAGGAAATGGAAAGGGCATGTTAGGGCCCTATCATTCCCTCATCTCTAGCCTTGAGGAAATGGAAAGGGCATGTTAGGGTCCTACCCTAACCCCCTAAGTAGATAGGTAGGTTTCTATGTATGGAGGTTGATAAATAAGGCCCATGTAATAGTGTGAAAAAACTAATTGTAAAAAGACTTACTAGAAAGTTCTTTTCTGTTTACTAGAAAAACCTCTCTAAAATTTTCAAAGGAGATAGATAAAACTATATAAAGAAGTAGAAGCAATGTAATGAGATGCCTTGTAAAGTATATTGCAAATGAAGCTTTGCTCAATTGAAGATTTCCCCCTTGAAGAGGCTAGTGAACATTGTTATCCTTCACTCTCATCCTTAATCATCTCATCTTTTGCAACTAGACTACTTAATCCACTATGAATGGAAATTCATTAAAAACTTACAGAAATTTCCTATTAAAGATTCAACTGGGTTATAAAAACAAATATATAACATTGGTATACACCAAATATGTCTTACATTTGTTATAATATCATGACAAAAAGTTTGGAAAGCATCCTAACAAAACGACATAAAATGTGTTTTGTATACACCTATCAATATATAAGAAATACCCAGTCTATCAAGCACCATTTATGTATATACACATATTTTATAGTAAAATTGTGTTGGATATACACATATCAAAGTCCAACTGACAAACAGGTATGGAAATCAACTGATCGCTCTGAAATCACAGCATCCACGTCACAAATGAATATTGTCCATGGACAATCAACAGAAGTAACAGGGTTCCACCGTATAAATTTCAGTGCGTTATCGTAAATTAGCGAGCTGGAATGGCTCTCGTTTCTATCGTCTTCCAAATCGTGCCTGCGCAAATCGTTGATCAGTTCTACTCACATTGAGCTGAAGGCTCTGTGTGGAACAATCCCAGCTCTTGGAATGTGTAGGCGAGGGAAATATGTCACAGCTTCCATCAGCATGAGTTTGACCACCGCCATATATATATTGATGGTGTCCAAAAACGCACAGGCGATTATCGTTCCAACATGTGGGACACCTTTTTCATATAATCTCTCTTAGCGCCTTACGGGGTGATTAACTTCATTTGAATTTATTCTTCTGGGCATTGCTTCATTCGTTCAGAATTGTAGATTGGAATAATTTTCCACTGAACTGCACTGCAATTAACTATAGGGCAGGCATCTTGGTACCGTGAAAGTGCTGAGAAACTTATCGGGGAAGTAAAGGAGATGTTCGAATCAATAGTTTAGTGTGAGAAATTCTTTTTGTTTGCATGTAACCGTTTGTCATAAAATAGTCAAGCTCGTTTGAATATTGTCCCCAATGATTTAGAAAATGCAAATGGGAGTTTGCACAAAGTTGAAGATTTCAGAAAACTATTCATAACTAACTACTGTACAGATATGTTAACAGACATGTTCACTAACCATCGCTGAATTGCACAGCATTCGTTATCAATATATAGCATGTATGTTTTTCAAAATAGATTTGACAGTCCTCATTGCAAATTTATCCAAAAAAATATCAAGCTCCAAATCTATTGATCATAATAGAAGCCTTCTTCAGGCGGTCATTGGTCATAAACCATTCTTCTATTTTAGATGAATAAATAGACTTGGAAAAGGGTGGAGAGAATTGTGGCTGTATATAACAGTTGCAAAGTAGAGAAAGCATTCGGAAACACATGCAAAAAAGGTTTGTATTCTTCAATAACTCTCTCCTTCCCTCCATCGATATCCGCAGTCAGGATTGCAGCAAAGAAAAAACAGGGCCATACCGTCTTCTCCTCCTCTTTCCGCCACCTGCAAAGTATATCACGAAACGGTAAGGATGAAAAAACTATTAAACTGGGCTTTATTACGGGTGAAGAGCGATGAAAAAATATGAACTGCGAAGGTCTTTTAATCTGTGTCAGATATGGAACGTTCTATCACAGGAAGATAAACGCGTCCAACCTGGAAGAATACAGCCTCGTTGTATTCGCAAGAAGGACATTTGATGGTTTTGGTACGTGGTAATGTAGGATCAGCAGCCATGCCACTTAGAAACTGTGTCATTTCACCGATTTCGTGCTTAATCACATTCCTGTACACGCATAATTCGGGTGAAAGCTCCTGCACAACAAGAATCAATGGGCATGGTAGTCAATTTATATTAATAACTAGCACAGCCGCTAAACTCGCTGCTGGTGAACGCCCAAAATATTAAAACGAAAATTATGAAATGACTTAAGATGAAATGGAAGGATTGATTGTAATTATGCAGCTGCTGCTGCTACTATAAGGTAATTTGTCATAAATGTAAATTTAATATTGTAAAATGATAAAAAGTCAATAGTGTAATAAATTTGTAATTTCAATTAAGTTTGTTAATTATTTGAACATGACAATTAAATGGTCACACAATATCTTAATCATATTAAATAAATGTTAAAAAGTAAACAGGTTAATGGAAACTTTTAAAAATGCTAGAAAGTTATGAACATAAGATCTGGTTCATTGATTTGGAAGGACTACTAAAAATATACTAGAATCTTCAATTGATAACCATACTAGCTAACATGCGGCTGAGAAGGTATCCGTAATCCAAAAAAAATCATATTTATTTCCGCATAATTATATTTTCTTTTAATTTTACATAAAAATGTTAGTAATATATGAAAAAAACCAAACCACCTGATAATTAATCATGGCAAAACCACTTCATAATTATTCAACTTATCTAAAGATCTTGCCAACATTTGGCCACAATTTTTCTATTAAAATGATAAAGGTAGGTTTTGATTTAAATCTCATAAAAGGAGAACCATTAATGTTTTAGGTTTTTATTTAAATCTCATGAGGACCAAGAATGTTTTGACTTTATTAAATATGGGCTATCCATTTAATATTTAGTATTAAAAAAACCTTATTTACAAATCATGCAGAAAACTTTTGACGCATCTACATCAGTCTTTGATGCATCTGTATCAGTGAGTAAATATGCAAATATTTGTATACTTTTCCTTGATCAGACAACAAAGGAAATGGAATCCGTGGCGAAAATGAAACGCGCAGATAGGCGAGGAAAGACAGAAAATGAAACACACAGGAAAATGAAACGCTTGGACAATTTAGGGAATCTAAATGGTAATATGAAAGGTTAATCATTTAAACGTGGCAATCATATAGTGCTACAGTAATTTCTTAATATGATTAGGTAAATGTTAAAAAGTAAACAGGTAACGGATGCATTAAAAAATACAAGGAAGTTATGAAGAGTAAATCACATTCATTGATTTGGGAGGACGACTAAGAATATGCCAGCATCTTCAATTGTTAACCATCAGATTAGAATTTTAGATTAAAATCTGATTAATTGTGCTCATTGTCAATAGGTATACGCCTTTCGATGTAACTAGCACTAGTTCATTGATTTGGAAGGACGACTAAGAATATGCTAGATCTGGTTAGTGATCGCGGAAAGACTTAATGCTGGTAAGATGAAATGAAAAATATGAAATGATTGATTGTAATTATTGGGCTGCCATAAGGTAAGGTGGCACAAATGTAAATCTAATACTGTAAAATGATAAAAAGTTGATAGTGGAGTAAATTTGTAATTTCAATTAAGTTTGTTAATCATTTGAACATGGCAATTAGATGGTCACACAATAATTTCTTAATCATATTAAGTAAATGTTAAAAGGTAAACAACTTAACTTAAGCTTTTAAAAATGCTAGAAAGTTATGAACATAAGATCTGGTTCATTGATTTGGAAGGACCACTAAGAATATACTAGCTTCTTCAATTGATAACCATACGATTGAAATTTATAGTTAAAAGATCATTAAATGTGCCCATTGTTAATAGATGTAAGCCCTTTTGACCTAACTATAGAAATTTATGGTTAAAACATCATTAAATATACCCATTATCAATAGATATATGCCTACCTAAAAATTTGAATTTAGCCTACTTAAAGATTTGAATTTAACCAATATATTGATTTGAATTTTAAGTTACAGGTTTCCATTGAATATGAAAAATAACACAGAACTATTCACTTTGAATATGAACAATAACACAGAACTATCGACATTGATAAAGGGCATTTACGAGTTAAGTGAAGCAAATGCTCACATACCTCACGGTGACAGAGATGACAGACGAGCCAGAGCTTCTTCTCCTTCTCTTGTGGGAAAAGCATATTTTTGCTATAGAATCACATTGGAATTTTGAAAAATAATAACAAATGAATGCAGATACATGGAGAAAAAAGAAAAGAACAGATAGACCCTGGAATCAGATTATACAAGATACGAATATCGACATGAATGTTAATGGTAACGCGAAATAGAGATAAGTAGATGCAAATTAAGGAAAAGAAAAAAGTACCATCCACCGCAAAACGCCATGAGAGACATGGTAACTGTAATCTGGGAAACGAAAAACTCCACGCAACTCTTCGGCCTTCTACCCCAAGCTTGTGTTAATTATGGGGTAGAAGCAAGCCGAAATGCAGAAAAGAAGTCTCGCGGACTATATGAAGGCCATCCAGGAGAACAAGACTGGTTGATATGAAAAACTCCACACTAAATAATCATGGGAGATCCTGTCTCCGCAAGATAAATTGTCAGTTGTTCAGTTACATGACTGAATATAGTTTTCAATAAAAATATTACAAATTTTTAAATTAAAAAAAAATTATTATAATAATAATAATTTAATTGTAAAGTCTAGGGAGTTATACATACTTTACATCTTTTAGACTTGAACTTGTGATTTTTTTAGGAGGAAACATATGTTCTTAATCATTAGGCCCACTCAAGTTGTTATATGTTTTATCTCAAATTAGTAAGACTCGGGCTGATGTTAAACCTTAATCCTGAGTGTTTAACTTGAGATTCATATTGGTCTGTAACTTTAAATATGATAAGAAATTTAATGTACAATATCTTAAATGTTTAAAATTTTAATTTCTTTATATTTTAAATTTAATGAGTCTTTTATATTTTTCAATTACATATAATATTGATTGATGGTAAATAAGACATCCTTTTTATCCAAACCAAAAAATCATTTTATTTTTTAAATACAATTAAAATTATTATTGTAGATGATCATTGATGATGATGATGGTTAACATCCATTCAAACCAAATTCGTTATAGTGGACCTTAAGAAATGTAAGGAATGACTTGGTTCATTTTAGCATTTTACTTTTGTGCTTCAAAAGCTTCAAGACAAGCACTCATAAATCACAATAGTTTTCATTAGTTAAAGTGTTAGGAAGGTCACTATTATAACAAATAGTTTGAAATTCTGATTTATTGTGTGTATGCATGACATTTTAAGAAAGTGATTTTCAACTTTAACCCTCTTAGTGTCACAAAGATGACAAATTCTCTTGACCAATAATGTTTTAGCAATTGTCTAGCACCTTGCTTCACTATGGAGCTTGTGAGAGTATGTTCTTTTTTTAGCAATTTTAATTTTCTTTAGCTATTCAAAATAGAGAGATACTTGTGATCTTCTAGATTATGGTTGATCACCTCCTTATAGTATCTTTATTTTCTTTTATCTTAAAATTCTTTATCACATCACAATTTCTCCTTAAATTTAGATGTAATAATATTTTTAATATTATCGGTATTTTGTAGAGTGACCTCTTCCTTGATTCCCAATGATTTATCCAAGAATTGACATCTTATGCCAACCATGTTTGAACCATAGGTGGTTTTGACTGGAGCTTGAAGCAATCTTAGAAAGCATATTTCCTTCCATGTTGTTTATCTTGTTCTTTTACATTAGGTACCTAGTCATAGTCATGCTCTCAATGGGGGGAAGACTTTCTTCTATGAGGAGAATACGATAGGGTATATTGCATTTAATTTTGAGATTATAACTTATAAAACACTTTTGAATTTTCTCTATCTTTCTCTACGATTCTCTAGAGATGTTGTAGCCCCAAACATCACAACCATATAAAATAATATGAGTGACGAGAGTCTCAAAGAGGAGTTTCTTCTTATCCCATAGCCAAAAGTATGCTCCATTACAACTATTTTCAAGTCCATAATAATCTTTTCACCCTCCATTTATCTCTTTTTCAATTCTATAGTTCTAGTTAAGCTTATCTCTTTGTTTCCATACATGAACTTAGCATAAGTGATGTTTATTTATTTAGTTATTATAACCTTCATTCTGATAGTGTTAAAATCATTCCCATACTAGAGAAAAAATACTTGGTAATTTTAGTTGCTTATCGAGATCATAGGAACTCGCTATAAGAACAATATTATCAAAATAAAGAATAAGGATGATGACTATACCGACTAGAGTTGGGTTGACACAACTTTCCTCTTCCAAACAATGTTTTAGCTTGTCAATTTATATGCCAAAAAGGGTAGGGGATAGGGGACAAACATGTTTAACCCCTATATTACAATCAATTTCTTCCACCCATCCAGTAGTGTTCCTAAACATGGAAATAAAATTCTCATACAACTTTATCACGGAAAATTTCAACTTAAAAGGAACTTTTATCTCTTCTAATATATTCTAAAGGTTAGTTCATGCACTATGTCAAAAACTTTTCTGAAGTCAATGAAACAACATAGGGTATTGGTTTCATTATTGCAACACTCCTCCACAATTATCCTAAGTGTAACAAGGTGCTCTATAGTTCAATGGTAGATCCTAAAATATAGCTTGGCCTTAATCTATTTTTCTGTGGCTTTCTAAGCATACACTGATCTTCTTTTCCAAAACAATTCCATACAACTTAGCTAAAATGAGATAATCATAATGGTATTTTAATTAGAGGGATTGTGTTATCCCCACTTTTGGAAATAGGTAGAATGAGGCTTTGAGTCTAGAGTTTAGGAAAGCCATACTTGACTGCTAAATTGTAGAGCTTTTGGATGTGAGAGATGAGGATAGGCCCTACAATTCCTAAAGATTTTTGCTTGGAATCCTTCGATGTCCTCACCTTTTCCTTTTGCAAGCCACTTAAATCGAAAATCTATGTTTTCTATAGAAAACACTTCTTCCTCGATATAAAGGGTTTGAATGTGTTGATGGATTCCCTTTAAGTCAACATGAGGGATTACACCTGAGGAAAAGGCCTAATTAGAAACTTCCCCATTTGGTATGGCATAATCCTTCGGATTAATGGCCCAACAACCATTCGATGGGATTTAAGAGTTATCAAATTTATCTCATTTGTTCTCTTTCTATTTTGGGGGATTGGTTTCCTTTATGTATGAAGTAAAATTAATAAAATTCTATAGAGGACTGCTCAATAGGATAACTATTGAATTTTCGCAACTTCAGGTGGTCATTCTCCATAAGAAACCATTATAGAAGACCCTGGAACTCACTAGAAAGAAATAGAAGACAAGAAGATCAATTCGGCTCCATTGAAGCATTGAAGAAACACTTGTAAAAGAAACAAAATAAAGTTAAAAGACAAAATGACAAGTTGACCCTGTCAGTTACTTAAGGTGACTTGAATAGTATGAAAAAAGGTAGATCATTTTATTATTACACATCTCATCAACTCTCCTCTTCTAGTGCGCAGTAGCCAATTGCAGTTGCAATTGCCATTTTCCAGTTGTGCTAGTTCTGTGGTGTGCTATCTTGTTCTAGTGATGCGCCATACTTGAGGGATCTTCCTCGCACTAGGGTACATCTTTCTATGAGCTTGGAACTCTTCATTTGTCTGGTAATGTATTCATGAACTTGGATTGAATTTATTCTAGAGAAAAGTTTGTTGGATTTTTCTCCCAAGTTAGGGTTTTCCTAGAATAAATCTTGTTTCTATTATGCATGGCTATTTCTATGTGATTCTGTTATTTCCGTTGTAGTTTTATTTCACTTGTAATTTTCAGTGTGTAATTAATCTATGATAACAATGGCATTAAAATTTGTTTGAAATCATAAAGTAATAATTATCAGATCTGGAAATTAAAAAAATCAACATGGTATCAAAGCAGGTTACCTTCAGAACAGTCTAATCACTGGAAGGAAGATCGTACATTGTTGTGATTTGTTGTTGCTCATCAAATTTTCTACTACATAGTTTTTTTTTGTCAAGATCATTGAGCACTTATTGCAAAGTAATTGGGACTAAACTCCACCACATATCAAATCACCTTTCTCTAGTACAATTATTGCAGCTCTCAGGTCATAATTTGGTGAAAGTTGAAATTTCACCCCTATCTCTCTACAATAGTTGCAATAACACTTTGTGAAGCTCGCTGAGAATTTATTTGGCTGAGTTGGGGGGGATTTTGGCATAGATCAACTCGCCTTGAACCTACTGCACCTCTCATATTAACAATCTGTCAAAGTTAAAATTTTAGGGTTTTCAAGCTTATTGACATTTTTCTTAACATTGAACCTTCTCATTCAGATTTTTGACTTCTTCTTGTTGAGATGATGTACTATCTCATATCATATGACAAGCTAGATGGTGCAAAAATTTCATAGGTACGCACTTGCATATAATTTATATCATGAGGGTGTTTGCAAGAGATGTACACTTGGCAAAAGGATGTTTGTTCAAGCAGTGACAGTAGATCCAAAGGGATCATAGATCTAGTGCACTCAAACAAAGCTCAAGAGTTGGAGGCAGTAGTGATGATGTCTCCTATAGTATATCACAACTCAAAATCAAATGGAACGACAACAACACGACTCCAAGTTTGCATATCGAGATTGATATTTTATATTATTGCATCTTAAGTAAATGTTGTAACTGGGACAACATTTTTTAGATTTCTATTACTGCTAAGTACTTTAAAATGTTTAATATCACTTGAGTATTGTTGGTATGATTATCATTATGTAAATTCTCACTATCTAGTACTAATGATGCACTTATTTACAAAATGAAATTGATCTCTTCTAGGAGATGTTATTGGTTGTTGTCTCTATCCCAAAAAGGTTACCTTGCAAATTCCATGGAGATGTTCTTGTTTTGCTCTGGGCAGGTTACCATGGAGGAATAATTGGTCACAACAATAGAAAATTTTTGTTCATGCTTCGTATTCTTGTTCCAGGAAGGTCACAGGTGATAGCTACGAGAAAGATCTATAGTGATGGTTTTACTTGTTGTTGTTGTTCTTCTTGTTCTTGGAGGGAAGGTCACAAGTGATAGCTTTGAGAGGGAGCTGTAGTGACGTTTGTAGAAGGAAACATATTAGATGATCTCTAGTTTGAGACATGGAGCAAACTATTTATACAATAAGATGTATACATGAGAGTATACATCCATGTACCGAAGAAAAAGAGGACAAAGTTAGAACCTTCTGGAAACAAGGGTAATTTTATGTATATAGAGTGTCTCATATGTAGATTAATTGTGAGGAGTAGAATTCTTTGAAGGATGACCATAAAATTCCCTCTAGTCCATTTGTTCATCCTTCAAAATATCAAGAGGAGTCAATAGAGAGAGAAGGGTCAGATGATCTACCTAGAGATGTGGCAGTGACCAGAAGGAGGCCAACATGGCTTTGTGAGACTTTGCATGATGCAGTGAGGCATGCATCTCCCCATAATACTTTCAAGGAGATAAAAGGACCTCAAATATTCTTGAGTTATATGGAATTGCTGAGCCACATCATGAGGATAAGATGGCTCCACCAATGGTGAGGCAGGTGGCCCCGCTAAGTACCGACTCAGAAGGAGCCAGAGTTCAGAGGGAATCAACCCTCATGATCTAGTAGGGAGGAGAAACCCCAAAGGACAGTTCATAGGATATCATACTTCAGATGAAGTCAGAATATGCAAAGGGAGTAGATGGATCCAAATATTGTATAGAATCAGAGGGAGTCAAGCTTCAGAGGGAGTGTGTGGACTCAAAGTGAGCTTGATCTTGGAGAGATTCAGTTGACTCATAGGAAGAGATGATCATTCAGAGGGAGTTCCCCCTTAGATTAAGGCGGGAGAGAGACATATTTCAGAGATGAAATATAGGTTTCATGAGTTGAGGAGGCCTCTAGAATATGTGAGATATCCTAGGAGGATACACTTGTTTCAATAGACTTTTTTGCTGGAACAAGTATTATAATTAGAGGGATTTTTTTTATCCCCACTTTTGGAAATAGGTAGAATCATGATTTGAGTCTAGGGGTTTAGGAAACTCATACTTGAATACTAAATTTAAGAGTTTGTGGATGTGAGGGATGAGGATAGACCCTCCAATTTTTAAATATTTTTTCTTGTCATCCTTTGATGTGCGCACCTTTTCCTTTTGCAAACCACTTAACTCCTAACTCTATGTTTTCTATAGAAAAAACTTCTTCATTTATAGAACGAGTTTGAATGTATTGATCAATTCCCTTTAAATCAACATGAGGGATTACACCTAAGGACAAGGCCTAATTAGAATCTTCCTCATTTGGTATGGCACAATCCTTCGGATTGATGGCCCGACAACCATTCGATGGGATTTAAGAGTTATCAAATTTATCTCTTTTGTTCTATTTCTATTTTTGGGGATTGGTTTCGTTTATGTATGAAGTAAAATTAATAAAAAGTTGTAGAGGACTGCTCAAGAGGATAACCTCCCAAATAAGGCACAATAACAATTATATATGTTTTCAAAGAAACAATTCTAATAATCGATCTCTAAAAGGAAAGATGTAAATAATGTAAATATGTGATTTCTCTTAAAGATAATTATTGGAGGAAATGCAAATATGGAATAAATGAACAACTATCTCATAAACTTAAAAGAAATAATTCCCATCAAGGTCTAGTAAGATTCTATCTAACATGCACATAAGTTTTCAATTGTAATCTTGTCAGTAATCACAAAATAATTCTAGGATCGTCGATCATTAAATAAAGTTAAGCACCTATTGCAATCATATTTAAATAAGATATGGAAGTGATAATGGAAGCATCCTCAATTAACAAGATAACTTGATAAACATGAAAATATTACTAGACATAAAAACGTTACAATCGAGTGTAGAAAAATCCACTCTCTGATCGCCACACACAAAATGGTACAATCAAACATTTGGGATCCTTAACAGATTCTCTATTAATTGAAAAAAATAGTTCTTAAATACAATAATCCAAAATTCGTTTTTATAAAGGTCCATTTTATCAGGTGAACCCTTCTACTTATACAAATTTATAAAACTAAAAATAGTAATTTGGCAACTAAAAATAAATTAGAGTCAAGATGGCTCAGACGACCTAGGAGTTCTGGGACTCGCATACTCGTCTATATATTCATGCCATTGAGAGAAACGTTCAGCACAATTATCCCCATATGAAAACCAATGTTGGTCCATTAGCATGCTCAATGCATGCTTGTTGTTCCGAAATTGACCAGTGTACTTATGCATTCTACTTGTTAATTTCTCCAAATAATCGATGATTTTAATCTAATCGATGATGTATTTTGACACATTTCCCCTTTCCACAGTTGTTATATTTTTTTATATTGTCTTTGTACTCATCGACACCTCTCTGCAAACTTGTTGATACCTTGTCTATCAGTAAAAAATCTAAAGGATAAACGAAGGTTGGAAATTGAAGGTTGACCATCGTTTGATTTAATGTTTCCCACACCCGATTACACTACTCCCATTCTTCTTCAAATTTTTCCTTTAGCTCTTCTATGATACTCACCCAATGCTTTCCATTTGAATACATCCAAGATAGTTTCTTATCTGATATGATTTCTATGTTGTGGTCTTCGACACCTTTCTCTCTTTACACTTCCTATAGGAACTCAATTGTATCCAATGCTATGGCACCCTTTTTGACAAGGATTTATTCTGAAGAGAAAGTGACTTCATGACCAAATCATCATGTATCTTGAGGCACTTATCATGCTCCTCTAGAAGGTATTTCTTTAAAAAAAATTCTCCCCCAGTTTCCTTATAGTATTGTAGTTGATGCTTAAGGGAGGCCACTTCCTACTTGACATAGTCCAGTTCCCTTTCCTTTGATACTTCTTTTTCCAATGAGGCATGGGATATGGCTAGACCCACTGAAAAGCGCTTGCTCATATTTTCCTTCTTGGTGTCTATAATTACCTCCTTAGAGGTGCACACTACATTGTTGTCTAGTGTAATCTTCCTTTTCCTTTGAGTCATTTTCATAATAGATCTTCTCTTTTGGTCATAGGAAAAGGACTACTTATAAAGTACTTCCTCCATTGGTTGAGGAATGGGTTGATCACCCCAAGACGTGATGTTTCTTACACTTCCATGGGTATATACGTGCTCAGAGATGGGATCTTGACTTGGTTCCTTTCCTAGAGAATCATTATTTTCATCTTTATCTCATTCACAAAGCTTGGCCTCAACTGTGGAAATTTCTTAAGCATCTTCTCCTTTCTTTTCCTCTTTAGGTGATGATCCATCCAATAAGCTCTTATTTGGCTTCTTAAATTTTTTATCTTTCTCTGAAGTCTACTCAGGTGTGGTGTTGATGTTTTCCTTTTTCTTCTCATTGTTTTTTTCATCTTCACCACCTATACCATTACCATTATTTGCATTGTGGCCCTACTCACCATATTTATCTAGTCAGGTATCTTGGACACCTGTATTTATTCCCTGGCTTCCAGGAAATGGCACCTATAAGTCTTTCCCACCATGTGGACCTTCATATTGATTATTATTGGTCTTGGAGGTGTCTTCTTCGTCTAAGTGAGTGTCATGCTCATTGTTGTCATTACCTGTTTTGACTTTCTTTTCACATATTCGGTTTGTTGGGGGTTCCTATTTATTTTCACTTTCATTGGCGATGGAGACACCAACATTGATCACTTGTTCCTCATCATTTTTCAAATAAATCACTTTAGCAAGATTTTCAATCGTGATAGACTTTTGTTGAGTTTCCTTGAGGTTTTGTTCATGTTCAACCTTCTCTTTCTCTATCCTATCCAGTTCCTCTGTCTTCTTCTTGAATCCTCTGTATCTCATCAACTTGTTTTAGTTCCTGTTTTTTCCTTAACTCCTCCTCTTCCAGTTGATCCTTTTTTTCCCGATCCCTCTTTCTCTTTTCTATGAAATCATTTTTCCTTTATTTTTTTTCTTCCTTTTTCCTTTGTTCCAACAACAATTGTTGGGCTGCATATTCCTCATATTTTTTCCTCTTTTATTCCTGCAACTTCCTTTCCTATTCATGTTCCCTAAGAATAATTTCCTTCTTTTCTTGTAGGGAATTCTTCTCTTTTTCTTCTTTAAGTCTTTCTTCCTCTTCATTTTTGTCTTTGTCAGCTTATCTTCTAGAATAAGCTCCTTGGTTAACTATTTTGATTTGTTCTTTAATAGACAAGGAGGAAAAGATAATTACATTGGGGTGAGCCTTCCTCTTCTCTACCTATTTTCAATCTTGAGAATCCTCAATTAACAATTATTCTTTCCATTTCTCATGAGCATATGGCCAACTTAGGGATACCTTATTATCATGCCTGCAGACTAAACCCTTAGGATCATGCTTTATAAATCTTCTGGTCATGTAAATCTTTTGGTCATGTACCTATATTCTAAATGAACTTGTCCCTCTTTCTTGGAATGATTTACATCCTCACTGCATAATATCCAACCTGGAAGCCATATGGGATGAAGAGTATATTCTTGTCCTTGACTAGGAAGGCATGAATCCTTGCATTATAGACTAGTAGTAGGTTTATCCAACTACAAGTCTATTGGGTACATAAACGGGAAATAGGTGAGGTGTCATGGTGGCTCCATAAATCCAAATGTAAGTTTGTTTTTAATATAGATACTAATTGCCTATGCATGCCAAATTTTTTTTTTCTTTCTTGGACATCCAAGGGAATTCTTTCCCAAATATTAGAAAGTAGATCCCGACCATGAATTCACAAATTTGGGAGTAAAATGTCTTGTACTTTATCTCCCATAGAATACTAAAATAAACATGTATTGGAGGCTCAAAAACCTACCAACTAAGTGATAGACCTGGAAAGGTATTTTGAGCACACACCCCATTTATAAGGAAAGACACCATGTGAAATGCAGGGGGAGTGCTTGGTTGTGGTGACTGGGCTTGACAAATTTTTAGGCTAAGATTCTTTGAGATGATAGCTCCCTAATTAAACATTTTTCCCTACATGACTACATGGTATGCCAAAGGAAACCAAGCTTCATAGAATTGGGAAAAAACTTTTTCTCCATGTAGCATGCATAGAAGGACCATGTAATGCATGTAAATCTCCCTTAACCAGGTGATAACATATCTCCCTGAGGATAGATTAAAAAACTTGTTGTCTTCCTTCCACCAGTTTCCAAGGATTTTTCTAGTGTCATATTTCTAATAAAAGGAAATCAAAATATCCGTAGTGAGAGACTTGTTGACCAAAATTTGGTCAACTATATTTTCTCTCTCTTGGATTAATAAAAACAATGATATAGGAAGATGATTTTTTTTTAAATATTATAAGTTCATTGTGTATCCCTCGGTCTCATCTTCTCCACACATTTTTCGGATCGAAAATCTGAGTTCATATGCTCAAGATATCTAGGTTTAAATTTTAAGAAGAAAATGACGCCTTTTTCATGTGGAATAAGGATAATTGTTCATATATATATATATATATATATATCCACATTTTCTCAGGCCCAATACCCTTGATATTTTTAATTTATGTCATATTCAGAACCCATCAAAATCTATCTCTTGTAGGAACCCGCCATAATTCTCCACTTTTCTCACATCTCTTTTTCCCCTTGTAATATCCCCCGGTAGTGCCCCAGTTTTATTATGAATTGTAATCATGTTTATAGGTTGGTGAGACAAGTGTATATAAGCTAGTGGGAGTATGTGTTTATTGGGCTAGAGAGCCTAAGTGTTAAAGGCCATGAGCCTGATTTTTCTATATGTAAGTATGCACAGGTCATTAATAAAATATAAACAGCGTTGCATGCCGACCCACCATGAAGAAAGAGTGATGGGGGACTAAGCTTCCACAGGGAGGGTAAGGGAAAAGGGGATGAAAGGTTGGAAAGAGGGGATAATCTTAGGGGATTAATCCCTTGAGAATAATATTTTATTATTATTCTAAAGCTGTGTGACAAAACATGTTTTTATCCTAAGTCTTGGGAGAGGCAACAAATCCAGCTCCAACATGTGCAAAAGGGAATGCATACTCGATGGAGTGCATGCAGCTTCATGGGTGACATGTGTTGGCCCAAGCACATGCAATTTAACCCAAGAATCGAGCCATGATGGGGGTTCATCCTCCATTCATGCATCTATTGTCTGAACCATTGGGAGTCGACGTACGATCATTGCATACCTCACACATCTTTGAAAACCGAAACTGTGAGACCTCTGTGATCAACTGGTGTATTCCCATAAACTTCGTCCAGTCTTTGCGTCTGGTCTCCATCATCGACCTCTGCATAATTTTCCTATCACGCACCCTAAAAAAACAGTGGAAAACCCCGTGGACTGAGTCGTTTCTCCTGTGTGTCCTGTGAACCCAGTTTATCCATTCTGCAAATCCGAGTTCGTGTTTAACCATCTGTGTTGTTTTCATCTGTGAAACCTGAGTATACCGTAATTTCCTATGTTGCGTGTGTTATATCTGGTGGGTTGTTGTGGCCATGCAGTCCCTTGTCTGAGTTTGATTGGCTACTGTCATTCGTTCCTTGTTGAGCCTTGTTGTCCTCCTTGGGATGGAATGAAGTTGAAGAAGCAGGTTGTCAGGCCTATGTGCAACACTCTCTCTAGGTGAGAGAGGTGGTTGTGGTTGAAGAAGCAGGTTGTCAGTCTTGTGAGAGACTCTCTCTAGGTGAGAGAGTGCATGGAGGAAGTGACAACTCCTGGAAGGGGTCCTGTACCTGCCATAGAGCTCAAAGAATTCTAGTCCAACCTGTTGCTAAAGCCCAAGGCAAGGGAGGTTTAACATCCAAAGGAATGCTATGGTGACAGTGAACGTGTATACTCCTGGGGTGGGACAGGCATGTGGGGAATGAGAATTTGTGAGCAATGGGCATAAGTGGATCCTGGGAGAGAATACTTCCGCATAAACTATGTGTCTTCCATTGACCTTTCCTAGCCTAGGATTCCCTCACCTAGTGGAGCTTAGTCCCAGCTCGAGGGTGACCTACTGTTGAGAGTGATAAGCAACGTGGTCTAAGTCTAAGAGGTTCATGGAAGATCCGCACGTAGTTGGTGGTGTTACGCCAGTTTAAAAGATAAGTGTTAATTATGTACTTAATTTATATGTGATGCCTGTTTGTGTCTTGAAATGTTATCATGTATTCTGTTGCAAATTTGAATTATTGTTAATTCTGTTTAAGTCTATATGAAAAAAATAAATCCATGTTAAATGTCTTAATTTGATTTAATGCATATTATTTATAAGTATATATGTTATATGTTCCATGTAGTAGCATTTCCCAACAGTAAGGGTTGATGGCCAGGGATGTTACAATATGGTATTAGAGCATGGTTACAACATTGAGTCTGGATGGGCGATGTTAGTGGAAGTTGAAGAATTTTTTTCTAAATAATTGTTGTCAAAGTAGACAAAATTAGAGTTCAGAGCCCATAGTTTCGACGCTGAGCCTGGATGGGCCGGATAAGTGGTCTTTGGACCCAAGGTTTCAAGAGGAAATTGTGTCTGGAGGATTAATTTCATACCTTAGAATGTTTCTGAGTTCCAAGGGGTTACTTGGCTATGTTACAAAGCTCGGGAGGAGTAGTGGTAGAATAAAAATGCAAATGGCATGGTATTTGACCAGAGAGAGAGAGCACTCAACACTTGGGGTGTTGGAGTCGACGAATCTGTTTGGATAGAAGGAAAATTCAGTACGAATGTTATATCTGGAGAAGATACAGGAGGGTTATCCTGGAAGCCCTTCGGATTTTAGAAATTGGGAGAAGTGGGGTGCGCATAGGCATAAACGTCGAAACCCGAAACCCCAAAGTCTCGAGGGAGATCTACATCGTAGATCTGGAGAAAATATCTTGATCGTTGGATCAAGCAGAAGAGTAGATTGTAATTTTGGGAGTTTAGTTGTCGGGAGGAGTGGGATGTGCCATTGCACAAACTCCCGAAGTCCGAAGTTCTGAAGTGAAAGAGTAGATGTGGTGGGGTCGGATGACGTCGCTAGTATTCTGCCGTGTGGAATCCTGTGTGATTAGGGTTAGTGGGGCTCGAGTTTACGTAACACAATTAAAGGTAGAAGGACCCACAATGGCATTGATCAAGATAGATGAATATCAACAACTAGGATACATTGTGGGGACCCAATTTGCATGGAAGATAATTCTCCAAGGTGGTCCTGCAATCCAAACTGCGGTTTCACTGAAGGGTTTACGTGTCAGCATCAAAAGAATTGCAGGATGAAAGGTGGGTTAATAAAAACCATCGTTGCATGCCCCCATAATTTGGAAAATCCTAATTGATGTGACGTAATGACTTCAACAAAGTGTCGTGGAAGTGTTCGGGGTGTGCGGATGTGAAATCTTTTGATCCGGATTTATGTAGGAACACAATGAAATACAGAAATACACATAAACGCAGAGATGCAACGGAAATAAGACTTCATTTCATTAATAACAAATGACTTAAATATGTTTACAGACAGAATGGAAATAAACTAGCTAGGGCGCT
>SNQJ01S0007999.1:3111-16479 GCA_010110895.2 Picea sitchensis | reverse complement strand
GGGCCTCAAAATGGCCCCGGAAGTTCAGGACCCGAAAAAACTGCTAAAAATAGTAAATTGTGCAAAAACTGAAAAACTGAAAGAAGCAATGGTGGGGGTTCAAGTGGAATAGGTGGGTGGCCACCAATATCCACCTGGATCATCTTTCAAAGTCCTGAAGTCCCGGAACTCAGATGCTTGAGGTGTTAGAATATGAAGGATTGTGCTCATTTTACCATTGACAATACCCTTGTCACCCAACCATAGGCTGAAGCCACCCTCCAAGCACCTTGACCTTGACAGAGAAGAATATTGGTAGCAATCAATAGCCAAGCAAGGCTAATGCACCAAGAAATAATAGAAACCAAATATGATCAGATAGTCCCACCCAGAAACTGGCGCAACACCTTCCCCAAAAACTTGTGCACAAAACTGCCAACTGTAGTGTGCATAAATGGCTCTCTGCAATTCTGAGAATGTGTCAAATGAGAGACTGGCGCCCTGTATTTATATTGGTTCTAGCAGACTTACTAGGATGACTTCTCCTTCTAGGTACTAATTAATTCATATTAATTATATTTTTGCAGCCGACATCTCGTCTAGGGTTTCTTTTACTTATTTTCTTCCTTCCAGAATATTCTAATCCCATCATAGGTCACAATAGAGGTTCATACCTCCCAAAGATACCATAATATTAACACTCCCTCCTAGCTAGGGAGGTATGGTCTTGAGCACAACAAACCATTCAAATGGTAGCATCACGAGCACCATCATTATTATCCAACTAGATAATCTCCATGACAACTAGTACAATATCAATTGATAGAACACAACTGTGATTTATCCAAGGTAGTATGCAACTACTCAAACAGTGATACATAGTCACAAACAGTGGAACACATCCACCACAGTAGTATACATCTACTATCAAACAATCTTCATAACAATCATCTGATATCAATCTGCATAGAAACAATGTTATGATATAAACTGAATCATCTGGGCCAATCTTTCACTCACATCTGTGAGATCTGAAAGAATATATGCCCTTAGAGTAGAACAATGAGATATCTGGACTATTATTCTCAAGCAAGGAAGAATAATTGTCCTATCTTCTGAACTTGGACCATTCCCCACCCTGGGCCATTCTTCCTACACTAATCAAAGTGCACCCTAGAGAGAATGTATAAACCCTAAGGAATTCCTATCCCTAATTGTTGAGCCTAGACCATTCCCCACCCCGGGCCATTCATCCTACACTAATCAAAGTGCACCCTGGAGAGAATGTATAAACCCTAAGGAATGACTATCCAGACCATTTCCTTTGTTAACCACAAGAGGAAAAGATTGTCCTGCATCAACCTCCAAAACAGACCATTCCTCATGTTAACCACAATGAGAAATAGCTATCCGACGAGGCAGGCCAGTCTTCTTGAGTAACCCTCAAGAAGAGAGACTTCCCTAGACCACTCCCCATGTTAACCACAATGGGAAGTTGTTGTCTATGATACATCAGCAATCTGGACCATTTCCCATGTTAACCACAATGGGAAATCGTTCTCCGTCAAAAATCTCAATCCACTTTCCGAACAGGAAAGAATCTATCCAAGATGGACGATTTTTCAATCACAAAGATAAGTGTTTCAATAATATTTTTAGTGCTCCCTCCTAACCTGGAGATTCTTCCCTTTCAACTAAGGGAGTTATTTCCATGATCCCCATCTTCTCTCCGAAATATGCAAACTTTATTCTGGATAGAGGTTTTGTCAGAATGTCTGTTGTCTACTCGTCAGTGGGGATATATTCGAGATTTACCTCTCCTTCCTGGACTTTATCTCGAATAAAGTAGTATTTGATCTCAATGTATTTCTAACTTTCATGAAACACATGATGTGCTAATAATCTTATACAACTCTGATTATCACAATATATTATGGTCGATTTTGGAATCTGATCAAATAAATCGGAGATTAAATTCCTTAACCATATTGCTTCTATGCATGCTTCACATGCTGCCATATACTCTGCTTCTGTTGTGTTAAGTGCGACAAACTTTTGTTTCCTGCTGCCCCAAGATATCATAGTGGAGCCCAAGATGAAAGACATACCTGAAGTGCTCTTTCTGTCTTCTACACTTCCTGCCCAATCAGAGTCTGTGAATCGATGAAGCTATATATTGTTGGATGCGGTATATCTCAAACCATAGTTTATTGTCCCACGAATATATCTTAATATATGCTTTGCAATTATCCAATGATCATGTCTTGGTTCCACCTAGAACTGGCTTAGAGTATTCACGACAAAGAAAATGTTTGGTCGAGTATTTACCAAATATATCAATGACCCAATTACTTGTTGATATAGAGATGGATCTACTGGATCAAAATTTGGAACTTTCACTTTTCTTATATCTGCACTCATAGGAGTGTCCACGGACTTACAATCCATCATTCCAAATTTCCAAAGGATATTTATTGCATACTTTCCTTGTCCAAGGAATACTTCACCACGCTTATGCCATACTTCTAGTCCCAAGTAATAATGCATGAGACCTAGATCTTTCATATGAATTTCAGAAGCTAATTTCTTCTTACACTGGATAATGAGAGACTCTTCACCTGTTATGAATAGATCGTCAACATATAATAGTAGAATCAATAAAGGTTTGGATCTGCATGACTCTTGGAGAAACCAAGTCTTGTTAGATAGCTATCCATTCTCTCATACCAAGCCCTTGGAGCTTGCTTGAGTCCATATAGAGATTTTTTCAATCTACAAATGTGAGTGTCTCTAGAATGTATCTCAAACCCTTGAGGTTGTTCAATATATACTTCTTCTTCAATATCTCCATTGAGGAAAGTTGTCTTTACATCCATATGATGTAAGTTCCATCCCATGGAAGAGGCAAGAGATATGATAGCTCTGATGGAAGTATATCTAGCCACCGGAGAAAACATTTCGTCATAATATTCTCCCTCCTTCTGGGAGAAGCCTCTAGCTACGAATCTTGCCTTGTATTTATCCACGCTTCCTTCTGCTGCATGTTTGATCTTGTACACCCATTTTGAAGTTACCACCGATTTTTCTTTAAGTCTTGGTACGATTTCCCATACCTCATTTTTCATAATGGATTGATACTCTTTCGTCATAGCTTCTTTCCATTGTCCCTTTTGAATTGCTTCTTCAAATGTGGTAGGTTCTTCATCTAGAAGCTTCGTCATGTATGCTGCATAACTTGAGAATATTTTAGGTCTTTTACTCTTTCTGAATGTTCCTTCTAGAACCTTGAGTCTTTATGCATCTTGTAAGGTAGCTTCAAGCCAAGCTGGTCTTTTCTTGGTCTTAGGTATGATATCTGAATCAATGTTTTCACATGGATCCATAGGATGATCAGGAAGTTCCTTTTCATCATTTATGTTTTCTGTGCTTTCTTCGTTAAGTTCTTCAATCTCTTCTTCATCTATATTTTCTTCTATGGATTTCTTGAAGGCCATCTTCTCGTTGAATGTTATGTCTTTGATGACTTCGATCTTGTATTGTTCTAGAATATATATTCTATAATCTTTGGATGAATCACTGTATCCCACGAATATCCCTTTCTTTCCTGAAGGTTATAGTTTATTCCTTTTGTCCTTGGGAATGTGAGGGTAAACAAGACATCCAAATATTCTTAGATTTTCCAAATTAGGTTTCTTACCTGAGAAATCTTCTTCTGGTGTCATGTCTTTCAATATACGATGAGGACTTCTATTTTGCACATATATTGTTGTCATTGCTGCTTCTCCCCATAAGAACATGGATAGACCTTTATCATTTAGTAAGGATTTTATAGTTTCTTCAATGGATCTATTCTTTCTTTCTACTACACCATTTTGTTGAGGATTATGAGGAACAATTAGCTCCCTCCTAATCCCTGTCGACTTGTAGAATGCAACAAATTCCTTTGATGTGTATTCTCCACCATTATCGGTTCTTAGTGTCTTGATCTTCTTATTCGTGAGATTTTCTATTTCTTCTTTGAACTCTTGAAACTTGCTGAATACTTTGTCTTTTGTCTTGAGTATATATAACCAGGTATTTCTTGAATAGTCATCTATGAAGATTACATAGTAAGAAGATCCTCCTAGATATTTTACTGGCATCGGACTGCAAACATTTGAGTGTATTAGATCTAGAATCTCCTTAGATCTTTTGTTGCTACTTGGGAATGGTTTCTTGATATTCTTCCCAAGAGCACATCCTTTGCAGATTCCTTCATGTGTAGACTGCAACTCTGGTATTCCTTCAACCAACCTTTTGAGAAAGGGTAATTCTTGATAGTTAATGTGAGCATACCTTTTGTGCCAAATCTCATTAGGGTTGACTTTGTTGTGTACAAGAGCTTCTTCATTTTGTTCTAGTAGTCTATACATATTTCCTTCACGACTTCCAATAACCCTAGCATTCTCTATGCTGGAGTCTTTATGCCATGATAACACTTTTCCATCCACGAAAGTTATTTTGTTTCCTTTGTCTTCTAGGAAATATATCGATACAAGATTCTTTTCTAAACCAGGTACATATAAAACATTTCTTAAGTGAACATAGTTACCGATTTTCATTTTGATGGAGGCTTATCCAAATCCTTCCATGGGGTAAGTGGTTTTGTCTCCAAGCTCTACCTTGTACGAGGTCTTATTCTCATTTAGATTTGAGAGTCTGGCTTGATCTCTCGTCATGTGCCTAGAATCTCCACTATCGATTATCCACATGTCATATTCAATCGTTCCAGTAAGTGTTGAGTAGTGTAAAAAACTGATTTTTTCACTCATGTCTTTGGTTGACTGGTAACTGGTCATGACTTGATCCAAAACTTCAACTTCATTTTTTCTATCTTCTGAGAGAGACAAAAGGTGCACTAATTTAGGGTGCATCTGAATATCTTATTTTTGAGCGAGATGCTCTATCACAAGGTGTTGTATCTAAGATTAGGGTTTCTTCAACTGCTTCTGCTAGTAACCCTAGCGGCAGTGTCTTTGGAAGATGCTCCTGCTACTAACCCTAGCCACAGTTCCTCAACGAGCTCAATATCCTAGCGGATATACTTCCTTCCAGCGTTTATACTGAATGAAGGAGGTGTGGGCCCATAACCTGTTAGAATATGAAGGATTGTGCTCATTTTACCATTGACAATACCTTTGTCACCCAACCATAGGCGGAAGCCACCCTCCGAGCACCTTGACCTTGACAGTGAAGAATAATGGTAGCAATCAATAGCCAAGAAAGGCTAATGCACCAAGAAAGAATAGAAAACAAAGCTGATCAGACAGTCCCACCCAGAAACTGGCGCAACACCTTCCCCAGAAACTTGTGCACAAAACTGTCAATTGCAGTGCACACAACTAGCTCTCTGCAATTCTGAGAATATGTCACAACCGACATCTCGTCTAGGGTTTCCTTTACTTATTTGCTTCCTTCCGGGATATTCTAATATCATCATAGGTCACAATATAGGTTCATACCTCCCGAAGCTACCATAATATTAACATCAGGTTCCACAACGAGTGTCAGCCATAGGATTTCGGGTAGACGTGGACCATTGATCCACCCTACTGCGCGAGTTCGATAACTTAGCTCTGAGTAATCATTGTTTTGTGCTAGGAAATCTTCCGAAGCCGAATTCCAAAGGCCCAAGTGCACGTTCATTGATATAGTTCTTGGTCACAACCCATGGTCGCGTGGATTGAGGGACTGAGAGAAAGGGACTATTGCCCGAAAACTTAGCAGAGAAAAGTTCTAAAATAAGAAATATGTGGGGATTCTTGATTGAACGAGAATCACAGAGAATGAAAATTGAATGTTTTCTTATGTCATATTTGTTTATGAATTTTGTGGGATTTGTCAAGGATTAATGGCCTGACAAATTCCGGTTGTCTAAACATTGTGTTTGCAGAAGTTTTAATGAGTGCTAGAACCATTTAGATTTGCCACTAAGTGCAAAGAAATGGAAAAGACACAAAACGCTTCCAGTTCAAAGAACGAAGCAAAAGGAATCGATGTTCATTTAGGAGTTGAAGGGTCAAACTCCAATGGACATGGAGAAGAGATATATAAGGAAGTTCATATGATGAAAATCATTGATCGATTGCAGAAAGATGCCCAAACTCATCAAGGAGATAACAAAAAGCTCAGGATAAACAAGGTGAATTCAACTTAAAGTTGATGAAGAGCCTAGAAAGAATCGAAAATAAATTGGATAAGGAGAGTGACTCAAGCAAAACATGGAGTGGTAGGATCTCTGAGAAGAAAATAAGGTCGAGAAGTGTTAGTAAGCATCGTCGTCACTCCCCAAAACACTCCAATAAGGAGGCACACAATAGTTCAAGCATGTCTCCTACCAGAAAGAACAAAAGATCTGGAGTGGATGAAATGAAGGGAGAAATCAATAAGATTAATCCTCCTATGTTTGATGGAGAACAAAAGAAGTAGGAATATGTCGAAACTCGATTTCTTGGCATGAGGAAATATTTCCAACTGTAGAATTATTCCTCTCATGCAGAAGGAAGAATTACGATGTATCAAATGAAAGGAAAAGAATCCATGTGGTGGGATCAACTTGTGCAGGTGAAACACATTAGAGAGAAAGATATCACTTGGAAAGAATTCAAGAGGTATTTTGAGAAGAAATACTTGACTAAAATATACTATGACAGAAAGATGAAAGAGTTCTTTGAACTCAAGCTGGGCAACATGACCATTGATGAGTATGAACGAAGATTTTTGGAAATACTGAAGTATGTTCCATTAATCAAGGATGATACTATCAAGATTCAGAGGTATCTAAGTGGATTGCCACCTTCCATTGGTGACAAGATTTAGTATGATGATCCTAAGACTATGGAAGAAACGATAAGGAGGGTGAAATGATTATATGAGCAACAAAGAGAGAAGCCTACTTTCCAGAAATGTTGGGAAGACAAGAAGAGATCCAAGATGGATCAGATGAAGAAGGGAACTAAGCCACCCTTTTTCAGGAATAGTCCTCAGGGACAACCATCTTTTAGAAAGCCCAGGAAGGATGAAGTGGGTGGGAAAATGTCAAGACCGCTACCTATGGAGTGTTGGGGTTGTAAAGGGAACCATAGGTACAGAGATTCACCCACATAAATGATAAAGTGAGAGTTGTCCACAATGTACAATAGGTTGAAATAGTGGAGGAAATGGGCAGTGGAATGCCAAGGATATACACAGCCCTGAACAACAAGCAATCTGAATATTAGTCGCACCTGATTGAAGTGGAAGGTACGATCAATAACCATCCCTTCACTATTTTAATTGATTTAGGGGCTAGCCATAGTTATATAGATCCTAGAGTGGTGGAAAGTTTGCATTTGTCGAGAAGAAAACATGAAAATTCTTGGTTAGTGTAGCTGGCTACAAGAACCAAGAGGAAAGTCACTGAGTTAGTTAAGCCCTGTCCAGTGGAAATGAATGGACTGAGCACAAAGGTTGAATTGAATGTTTTTCCTTTAGGATCTTATGACTATCTAATTGCGATGGACTTGTTGGACCAGCACCATGCCATATTGGACTATTGTAGCAAGGCATTCACTTGCCTGGATGAGGAAGGAAATTGGAAAACAGTCCAATGAATTCCCAGAGTTGTTGCTATCAGAGAAATCTTAGCAATGCATCTAAAGAAGTGCTATAGAAAATACTGTCAATTATTTGTAGCCCATGTGGAGGAAGCATCTAAGGATGAGGTCTGAAAGATTCGAAATCATGCGGTACTAAAGGATTTTGAATATGTATTCTAGGAGGTACCAGAATTACCTCCGAAGAGAGATATTGATTTCTCTGTAAACTTGATGCCTGGAGAAACTCCAATGTCAAAAGCTTCTTACAGAATGAGTATGACAGACCTGAAAGAGTTGCAATTGCAGCTTGAAGATATTCTAAAGAAGGGGTACATACGCCCAAGTGTGTCACCTTGGGGTGCCCTGGTCCTATTTTTGAAGAAGAAGGATGGAACGTTGAGATTGTGTATCGATTTTAGACAATTGAAAAAAGTAACTGTAAAGAACAAATATCCTCTACTAAGGATCGATGACCTCTTCGATCATTTGAAGGATGCGAAGATATTTTCGAATATAGATCTCAAGTCAGGATATCACCAGGTAAGGATAAAAGATGAGGACATCAACAACACTGCCTTTAGAACAAGGTATGGTCACTATGAATTCACAGTGGTTCCATTTGGGTTGTCAAATGCACCCGATGTTTTTATGTACCTGATGAATGGTGTATTCAAGGACTATCTAGAAAAGTTTTTCATAGTATTCCTGAATGACATTTTGGTGTATTCCAAGTCGAAGGAAGAGCATGATAAGCATATGAGGATGGTGATGCAAGTGCTAAGAGAGAACCAATTGTATTCCAAGTTGAGAAAGTGCTCCTTTTATCATAAGCAAATCCATTACTTGGGGCATATTATTTCGAAGGATGTGATAGTTGTAGATCATAAGAAGATTGAGGCCATAAGAGAATGGTCAGTGCCTAAAAACATGTCAGAAGTCAGATCCTTTATGGGTCTAATTGGATATTATAGAAGGTTTATCGTAGGGTTCCCAAGGATAGCTCACCCTATCACTTCCTTGAAAAGGAAGGAGAAGAAGTTGCAGTGGACAGAGGATTGTGAGAAAATATTTCAACAATTGAAGCAATTGTTAACCAATGCTCCAATCCCAAGGATTGAAAATCCGAATGAAGACTTTATAGTGTGTACAAATGCATGCAAAGAAGGACTGGGAGGAGTTCTCAGTCATAATGGATTCGTAATTTGTTATGAATCCAGAAAGTTGAAAGAGCATGAAAGGAACTATGAAAATCATGATTTCGAGTTGGAAACCATAGTACACGCTCTAAAGAAGTGGAGGCAATGCCTCATGGGAGGGAGGTTCGAGCTGAGGATAGACCATAATGGTCTGAAGTATTTGTTTAATCAACCAACCTTGAACGCTAGACAGAGTAGGTGGATGGAGTTTCTCTATGAGTACAATTTTGATATCAAGCATATCAAAGGGAAGGAAAATAATGTGGTTGATGCACTCAGTAAGAGAGTACATGAATTACATGCGACAACCATTATCATGTACCGAACTGATATTAAAATTAGAGTTTTGGAGGCTGCAAATATAGATTTGTAGTACAGAGATTTAGTAGCAAAGCTAAAACAAGGTAAGATTCCACAGATAGTGGAGATTTATAAATTAGGGGCTGATGGAATAATTTTGTACAAGAACAAAATTTATGTACCTAATTTCCAAGATTTGAAAATTGCAATTTTGCATGAGATGCATAATGTGCCTTATGTTGGGCACCTTGGATATTAGAAAATTGTGGCAGCAGTCAAGAGCCATTACTTTTGGCCAGGCATGAAGAAAGAGATTACATAATACATCGCCAGATGTATGGAGTGTCAAAAGGTTAAAGCTGAGCACAAACACCCAGCAGGGTTGCTATAACCTTTACCCATTCCTGAGTGGAAGTGGGAAGTGGTGACAATGGACTTCATCACGGGATTTCTCAGAATAGGAAAGCAACATGATTCAATCATGGTGGTAGTGGACAAGCTTACGAAATATGCCCATTTTATTCTGTTAAAGACTACTCACAAGGCAATGGATGTTGCTGATATTTTTATGAAGGAAGTGGCACGATTGCACGGAATTCCCAAGACAATTGTGTCTGACAGGGACCCGAAATTTACTTCAAATTTCTAGAAAGGGTTATTCAATGGGTTTGGTACGAATCTGAAATTTAGCACATCCTATCATCATGAGTCTGATGGGTAGACAGAGCGGGTGAATCCAGTGATAGAAGACATAATGAGGATGTATGTGATGGAAAAACCATCGAAATGGGAAGACAACCTACACTTGGTAGAATTCGCCTATAATAATGGGTATCAAGCATCATTGAAGATGAGCCCATTTGAAGCACTTTATGGCAGAAAGTGAAATACTCCAATGAGATGGGATAATCCAGCTGATAGGGCAGTAGTTGGGCCTGAGTTGCTCAAGGAAATGGAAGAACAGATGTTAAAAATTAAGAAGAATTTGAAAGCTGCCCAAGACAGGCAAAAAAGTTATGCTGATAAGAACATAACCCACAAAGATTTTAAAGTGGGAGAGCATGTTTTCCTGAAAGTGAAATCCAATAGAAGTTCTCTGAATCTGGGAAACTGCGCCAAGTTGGCATCTAGATTTTGTAGGCCATTTGAAATCCTAGAAAGGATTGGGCTAGTTGCATATATGTTTGCATTACCTGCATCCATGACTGTACATAATGTGTTTCATGTTTCTTTTCTTAATAAATATATACATGATGCTAATCATGTAATTGATTGGAATGTGATTCAGGTGCAGCAAGAAGGTGTCCTGCAAGTGCATCATGTGTGCATATTGGACTGGAAAAGAAAACATCTCCAGAATCAAGCCATAGGACTTGTATAGGTCCAGTGGACTTGGTACAGTCCTGAGGACATGACATGGGAGCATGAGGATACTATGTGGGCAAAATACCTGCATCTTTTTGAATATTTTGGAAATCTTGTTGATGTTGTCTAAAGAGTTTCATTGAGGACAATGCAAAAATAAGGAGAGGGGATTGTAATATCCTTATAATATCCCCCGGTAGTGCCCCAATTTTATTATGAATTGTAATCATGTTTATAGGTTGGTGAGCCAAGTGTATATAAGCTGGTGGGCTTATGTGTTTATTAGTCCGGAGAGCCTAAGTGTTAAAGGCCAGGAGCCTGATTGTTGTATATGTAATTATGGATAAATCGTTAATAAAATATAAACATCACTGCGTGCCGACCCACCACGAAGAAAGAGTGATGGGGGACTAAGACTCCACAGGGTGGGTAAGGGAAAATGGGCTGAAAGGTTGGAAAGAGGGGATAAGATTAGGGGATTAATCCCTTGAGAACAATATTTTATTAGTATTCTAAAGCTGTGTGACAAAACATGTTTTTATCCTAAGTCTTGGGAGAGGCAATGCATGCAGCTCCAACATGTGAAAAAGGGAATGCATACTCGATGGAGTGCATGCATCTTCATGGACAACATGTGTCATCCCAAGAACATACAATTTAACCCAAGAATAGAGCTGTGATGGGGGTTCATCCTCCATTCGGCCATTTGCTGTCTAACCCGTTGGGATTCAGCGTTTGATCACTGCATACCTCACACAACTCTGAAAACTAAAACCATGAGACCTCTGTGATCGACTGGTGTATTCCTATGAATTCCGTCTAGTCTCTATGTCTGGTCTCCATCATTGAAATCTGCATAATTTTCCTGTCACACACCCTGAAAACCAATGGCAAACCCCATGGACTGATCCGTGTCTCCTGTGTGTCCTATGAACCTAGTTTATCCATTATGAAAATCCGAGTTCAAGATTAACCGTCTGGTTTTTTGTCGTCTGTGAATCTTGAGCATACCGTAATTGCCTATGTTGTGTGTGTTATATCTGGTGGGTTATTGTGGCCACACAGTCCCTTGGCTGAGTGTGATTGGATACTGTCATTAGTTCCTTGTTGAGCCTTGCTTTCCTCCTTGTGATGGAACAGAGCTGAAGAAGTAGGCTGTTAGACCTATGTGCAACATTCTCTCCAGGTGAGAGAGGTGGTTTTGGTTGAAGAATCAGGTTGTCAGGCCTATGAGCGACTCTCTCCAGGTGAGAGAGTGCGTGGAGGAAGTGAGAACTCCTGAAAGGGGTCCTGTAGCTGCCAAAGAGCTCAGAGAATTCCGGTCTAGCCTATTGTTGAAGCCTAAGGCAAGGAAGGTTTAGCATCCGAAGGAATGTCTTGGTGATAGTGAAGGTGTATACTCCTGGGGTGGGATAGGCATGTGGGGAATGAGAGTTTGTGATCAGTGGGCATAAATGGCTCATGGGAGAGAATTCTTCCTCATAAACTGTGTGTCTTCCATTGACCTTGCCTAGCCTAGGATTCCCTTGCTCGGTGGATCTTAGTCCCAGCTCGGGGGTGACCTACTATTGAGAGTGATGAGCAGCGCGATCTAAGGCTGGGAGGTTCGTGGAAGGTCTACACATAGTTGGTGGTGTTACGCAAGTTTAAAAGATAAGTGTTAATTATGTACTAAATTTATATGTGATGCATGTTTGTGTCTTGAAATGTTATCATGTATTTTGTTGCAAGTTTGAATTGTTGTTAATTCTGTTTAAGTCTGTATGACAACATTAAATCCATGTTAAATGTCTTAATTTGATTTAATTCATATTCTTTATAAGTATATATGTTATATGTTCCATGCAGTATCATTTCCAGGTAGTAAGGGTTGATGGCTGGGGACGTTACACCCCTCTTCCTATACTTAGTCTTATTTTATAAATCCTTCTTTCCTACCCATCCATTCCTCTCACTCTATATCCCACACTTAGAAAAACTTTAAAATTACCCACACATCCCATCACCACTCCATACTTAGAATTTTTTTTAATTCCTTTTGAACTATCAGACTCACCTCACTCCTCAACCCGACACTCTACTCACTCACCTATCCTCCCTCTGCCCCTCCCCCTCCCCCTTTTTTCTCATACTTAAAATTTGTATTTCTTTTAAACTCTTTGACACTCATACTTCCCAACACCCTCACATCCCTCACTCCTGCAAGTCTGAAATTCCAACCCCCTTATTTCTCTCCTCCCCTCACCTTTCCCTACTATTGACGAACAAATTTGACATGCCGTCAACTAGAAAAATAGATCCGGTTTGGGGTTGTCTAAATAAACCAAGCCGTTTGGTGTAACCTATTTTGACGGGTTTAATGGCTCTGTTAGCCAACTAGGGTCCTAAAGATAGAAAAATAAAATAAACTAACTAAAGAAAAGATTCTAACAATCGACACAATAATTACAAATATTTATCTAAGAATGTGAATATAAAAATGATTATGAACTGTTTATATACAGTTTACAAGCTTTGCATGAAATCTTGCGAAAATGATAATTTGATAAAGTTTTTGAATCAAATATGAACAACAGTTTTTTTTAAAATATATTAAACGAATAAACACTAAATGAATACGATTGAAACAGTGACACAAAAACAGTCAAAGCTAATTAATGTAATCATTGTTTCATTCATAAACAACTTAACTAAATAACACACATAATAACCTGTCGCTGATCAACAAAACTGGTATTATCTTTTTGTGGTCTATGAACTCCTGCTTGTACTGTTGTTAAGGGAAACCTATAACATAACAATACTAGCACTTCCATAATACATTCAAAGAAGTATTTGATATTGGAGTAAATTAATAACAATAGGAAGACAACTAATTAAAAATTGTGTGATCTTAAGATAATCAATATTTA
>SNQJ01S0007998.1:334332-375300 GCA_010110895.2 Picea sitchensis | reverse complement strand
GCAAGAAGATGGTTACAATGAGGCTCTGGAGGCCTTTTTACAATAATCAGGAATGCCAAAAGTCATATACATCCAAAAACCTAACCCTAGGAGATGAAGCGCCAAAAGTCATGTGGGCCCCATTTGGGTAAGTTGATGCATCAATTTCCCGGGGTCGTAACTTTTGCATACAATCTCCGTTTTAGGCGTGTGATAGCTCGTTGGAAAGGTATCGTCGAGTAGATTCATTTTGGGGGATCAACCATTCCTTCAGCTATCATTGAGAACCTATATCTCGAAAAACCTTCATTTAGGCCCTCAAAATGGCCCCGGAAGTTAAAACCTGCTAAATATAGTAAATTGCCAAAATGGCCAGAAAACTGTTTTGAGCCATTTGGAAAAGGTGGGTGGCCACTGATATCCACCTGGATCAATCTCTTTGGTGATCCATGCACATCTTCTGGTTGATACCTCATATATCGTGTTCTATCATCTATCCAGAGCATCCTCCAAATCCGTTTCATAGGAGAGAATGCTTCTCCATCTCAATCCATCGTCGGATGTTGGATTCGCATAATCCTCCTTGTGCCCCATGATGTTGTACATGTTTTCTATGATCGAACTCTACGCATCTTCATTCATGAGATCATTATATTTGTTTCCCTCATTTATATCCAACATTTCAACAACACGCAAGTTGTATGTCTCAAAGGACATATGTCGTTGGTTCAGTTTCAGTACTACATTGTTATCGAATGCCTAGTTAATTCCAAGTAGATTTGGGTAGAGGTATGAGTCATCCATGATATCAATCACCTCAAAGTTGTCTTTGGTCTTTACCCCCTCAATGTTCACTTCCACTTTCTCTAGCCTACTGATAGGATATATTCTATATTGGTTGGCCAGACTGAGTTGAATAGGGGACCACACCAAGTTTGGTTTCCCCATCAACTCCCAATATTTCTTTGGGAGGATGTTCACATCGGATCTCAGGTCCAATAACTCTATTTTTATTGTATTCATTATGTTAATCAGTTCGTTCCGCTCCTAAACCCAGATCAAATGGGTCCCGTGAAATCAATATCCCATTTTTCAAACAGTTCTAGCATTGTGACTGGGAACAACATCAGTTAATCTCTTCAATAAGGCTTCTCGGTCCTTTGGCAAACGTCGCATCACTTTGGTGATCCATTCAGATCTTCTGGTTGATACCTCATATATCTTTTTCTATCATCTATCCAGAGAATCCTCCAAATCTGTGTCATAGGAGCGAACACTTCTCCAGCTCAGTCCATCGTCAGATATTGGATTCACATAATCCTCCTTGTGCCCCGTGATGGTGTACATGTTTTCTATGATCGAACTCTACGCATATTCATTCACGAGCTCATTATATTTGTTTCCCTCGTTTATATCTGACATTGCAACAACACGCAAGTTGTCTGTCTCAAAGGACATATGTCGTTGCTTCAGGTTCAGTACTACATTTTTATCGAATGCCTAGTTAATTCCAAGTAGATTTGGGTAGGGGTATGAGTCATCCATGATCTCAATCACCTCAAAGTTGTCTTTGGTCTTTACCCCCTCATTGTTCACTTCCACTTTCTCTAGCCTACCGATAGGATATATTCTATATCGGTTGGCCAAACTGAGTTGAATAGGGGACCACACCAAGTTTGGTTTCCCCGTCAACTCCTAATATTTATTTGGGAGGATGTTCACATCGGATCCCAGGTCCAATATGACATCATACATCTCATAGATTCTGAGTTCAGTTTTCATCTTAAACTCTCTTCACATGCACTTATGTATTCTCACCTAGTGCACATCTCGGTCTGGTAACGGGGTATAAATAGCCACAGTGGTCTCCTCTTCTCCCATACATTTTGTTAATATGTGGGTCAATTTATTTGCAGCTTCAAGATCACCTAACATCCTAAGGAAATAGTGCAAGATGTCACTTACTTGGTTTTCTTATTCAACCTCATGGTAAGTGTTGTGTTGTGTTTCCTCTTGCGTCGTGTGTCACAGCTCTTCGTGCATGCATTCCTCTTCCATGGCTTTCTATTTTTCATGTTGGACTTCCTAGTGCACATAGGCTTCTTCCCATGCCTTTTGTACCATGTGCGTAACTTCTTCATGCGCGTGGGCTTCCTCCAATTCCCTCTACATCGTGCATTGTAGTTCTTCACCCACTCTTTCTTCTTCCAGGGAACTCTTTGCATCACACAGAAGTTTCTTTTGTTGCACGACATCGAACTTGGGATGTGCTTGTGCTACTTTTTTTATCTTCCCTTCTATATTCTAACCTGAAAGTTCTTTGCATTACAGGTTGACTCCCGTATGAATTCCTCCTCAGGTTACCACTCGTACATCAACTTCTTCTTTTAGATTTTGACTGTCACATGACTCAGCAGTCACCATATTGCAATTCCCTTTCTTCTTTTCCCATTTTTCCAACAAGTTTGGGCAATCCTCCATGACATGATCTGCATTGTGGCAATACTCACAGAGTTCATGCAATTTGGTACAAAATTGTGATATGTGGCCTACTTCTCCATAGTTAAAACAAGTAGGTAGTGTTCCTCCACCACCATTGTACCATCTTCCCCTTTTTCGTCCATATTCTCCTCTCTGTCCTCCTTGGTATCCTCCTTTGTCAAAGTCTCCATGGTCTCCACCCTTATGTTCTTCTTGGACTAGGAAAGCATATGTAGTGTGCTCCTTCATCAGCTACAGTGACCGACATTTGTTTACAACATGGCCCATGGATTTGAAAATATTTCAAAATGGAGTGTGTGTAGCCTTCTAATATTTCTACAATGGTGGCCAACGAGGAGGTATATGGCCCCAACGTATACACATATCACACCACTCGATCTTTGGTCCGGTCAGAAATAGATTCAGTGCACCCATCATTGTGTAACTTCCCAGTGCAAGGAACTCATTTCTATGGTGACCTTTAGTGCAACACACAATACACCACACAATCTCATGCACTATCTTCACTTTCGCTATATCTTGTAGTTGCATGGTGAGATTTGTGATATGATATTGTACTTGCACCAGCCTTGCCGATGTCTCACCACCTTCTAGGGTAGCTTCTAGGCACATTTCAATTTTCACAGCGTCCGCTTGGATCGTCACCTTATTCTAGGTGAGTGGGACTCTGATGTGGGAAAGAGTCCAACAACAAACCACTCTTGGTGTTAGACATCTTGGATATGAAATGTTAGCCTATCTAGTAAAATCTTGAACGGTTGGTTATAATCCCACATGGTTTCTCCAACTAGATGCCTGATCTATTTGAATTCTATGATGCACTATGATTATGACTTAGGCTTTTGAAACTCCCTAAGTAGATCTATCTTTATCTCCATCGAGGACCTTTCTTTTTCCACTGACGTTGTAGCCTTGTACTTCATATACCATGTCAGAGCTCTTTCTCTGAATGTGGTCTCCAACTGTGCAATATTGGGTGCATCATCCGTGATTCTTTTCACATACCATATAGCTTCACACGTGAACCAATTTTGTTATGCATTGTCTCTTCTCATCCCATCAAATACTGGAAGCCTCAGAGTTGAATCTTGGTTCTCCATACTCAATCTAAAACTGTGTCTTCCTAACTAACTACTAGCTGTGAATGAGGGGGATTTTGGAAATATATAAATTTACAACTTGAATCTACAGATTAACAATAATTTGAAGAAGAGATTTAAATTATATTTTCCTTGATATAAAACTTTGAACAGTTGACATACCATACAACCATTAACGAAGTTTTCCAAAATACTTAAATGACATAATCTCCTTTACATCAATCACATCACTTTGCTTTGATACCACAATGATGGCATAAGTGTCCTCATACACATGAATTTTATTAATTAAGGAAAGGAAATTAAATAAATAATACAAGAGCTTACAATATCAACATTACCCTCGCATGAGAAGAAGAGAGCTTTAAATAAGCTCATCTTACTAATTTTCTAATATAATTTTGGTGAAGTTATTATGGATTGATCTCTATTGAGTGTGTGATTCTTTTATTAGATGCATACATGTAGAATTTGTTTGTGATCATTATGGGCATGATACCCTAATTTTTTTTTGTGATTTGGATCTGTTAAAACACGTTTAGGGTTTTATATTGGTAACTTGACTAGAGTTTGCTCGAGTTTTCTTATCTGATGATTAAGAGACTCAACTTTTTCATTTTTTGGTTTGGTGAACCAATTTATTTTGGGACCCAGTGTTGAAGCTTAATGGTTGTTAGTTGAATGTGTATTCCCACTGGACACTCACTTGGTTGAAATCAAGTTATTGCATTGATGCCCCTAAAAGATCAATTGTATCCCTTTTTGGACAATTGACTGAGCTCGTGGTCGCTTAGTGGCTCAATCCAGAGTCTTTTTTATGAACATCTTATCACATAATTATGTGAGCATGACATGTGTTCATGTACAATCAATGAATATTCTAACAACTTCCTAATTATCAGTTCTAAGAAATGACTCTTTTCTAGACGTATTATCTACTCTAACAATATTCACTCTAGAGAAGCCTAAGTACAATAAAATATAATGTTAAACTAAGTACTTTTAGGATCATAATGTCTAACACATGAGATTAAAGTGACACCTATACAGTGACTTATTTTTATTTCTTCTTCCTCTGTTGTTCACCTAATTTCCTCTTCCTCGTGAACTTCCAGTTGATCATTTACTGGAACTTAGTTCTGTAAAGAAAACATTTTCTACAACTTGTTCCTTCTTTCTAAATGTTTTATCATGTTGAGTTAATAATTCACTTAACTGATCAAATGATGCTTTCTCCAATTTTCATGTCAACTATAAAGTCTCTAAAAAGTTATTGTAAGAGGATGGCAATCCTGCAATCAAGATAGTTTCCATCAAACTATCATCTACAATGATAAATCTTGCATTATC
The DNA here is from genome assembly GCA_010110895.2 of Picea sitchensis. Classification (NCBI taxonomy): domain Eukaryota; kingdom Viridiplantae; phylum Streptophyta; class Pinopsida; order Pinales; family Pinaceae; genus Picea; species Picea sitchensis. The sequence continues at coordinate 370,369 of SNQJ01S0007998.1, read as the reverse complement.
TATGTCATGTCTGATGTTTTTTAAGTCTAGAAATATACTCAAGTACATCTCCACCTTCATTCAATTTTCGTTGAAGTAGCTTTAATTGAAGATCAACTTTTTTTGTTTCAGGTTGAGTGTCAAACAAATCTTTGAAATTCTTCCATGCATACCATGCATCTGATGTGTTTTCAATATGAATAAGCATCTCTTTATTTACAGAAGATTTTTCCAATGCCAAAGCCTTTTCATCCTTAAGTTCCCACTTAGCTAGTGGACCAACATCACTAGGTTTATTAGGTTTTACATCACCAATGCATATATCCTTCCATAGTTCATTTTAAATTTAAGTGCTTTCCATACTTCATCTCCAAGTTTTGTAATTCTTGGAGCCCTCTAATTTATTAGATTTGGGAAAGAAATTTACAAGTTTTGACATTGTGAAAGTTTTGCTTTAAGAGTAATTTATGTACCAGAAAGAAAAAAATGAATCATGCACCACACGAAAATGAAGATCAAAAACACACAAAAAGTTGCACCATAAAAAGGACCATCAGGGCTTAGCCTTGACCATCACATAGTTGCTTGCAAAAGAGATTGATTGATATTTGTACTCCACTCTAATCAAAAATGGAAAAAAAATCAATACAATTGGCTTGAAATTTCAAAATCTGACTCCTTGATCCCCTTTATTTCTTCATAAATACTGAAGAAATAAAAAATTACAATTTGTCCTTCTTTGAAGTAAAATACTTTAAATTACATCAGGTATAAATACTTGTCTCTCCTTTTAGTTTACAATATGCTTTTTAAAATTTGATATTGAATCCACTTTACAATATGCTTCAAAATTACAGTTCATGTTCTTTCCCCGAGTAAACACCTCTTTAAAATTCCAAATTACAAATCTTTTACATATGACAAGTATTAAAAAAAAATACCCCTTTTCCTTATGACTCCCAATAAAATATTTATTTGTAACTCCAAATAACAATATTTGAAATCTCTTATTTTTGCCAATTTCCAATAGCATCAACGTGCTATGATTTACCTTTGAAAAGCCTTAATCATTTACAACCTTTGAAAAAAATAATGATTTTAATGTGACATTCAGATCTTAACAAAATGGATACATGGCAATCTTCACCGGATCTTTTGAGTTGCTTCTCAATCTTCACTGAATCTTTTGAGTTGCTTCTTGATCTTCACCAGATATTTTTAGTGTTCTTTGGTCTTCATTTCCAGCAGTGAGAATCAAAAACCCTCTGAAAACTCGTTAAGAAATATTTGCTCTATGCTCTCTCTAATCTGGTCACAGAAGCTGGGACAAAATGTAGAGGAAGAACCAGCCAAATAAAGTCAGGGCCCGATTTATATGGGATGAAGCAAACATGGGAGAAATAGAGGCCAACAAGACTCTGAACTTCCTTGAGTCGACTTGTATCCTTTAGCACTGAATGGAGTAAACATAGTTTAAAATTGTTGCAACCTAGGGGGAAAATACAATAAATGGATTGTCATTTTACAAGAATTCGATCTCGATTTAGCTTCTGCGAAAATAGTTTAAACTTTGATTTTAAAATTGTTGCACCCTGATACGTTTAGACTTTGATTTTAAAATTGTTATTTCCTGATATGTTTGTAATTGGAATCTGTTTTAAAAATTATCGTATATTGATGGGAAGCAAAAAAAATTTGGAAAGTACGCATATAAAGGTCTAAGTGCACGGTGGAGGAGAAAGCATCGAGGGTTTTTGTTGATATTGAAATTGGATTTGTTGATTTGCTCAAGTTGAAACTATGATCTCAGTAATGGAATTTTTGTACTCCATTTATATCAATTACATAAGCTAATAACAAGGTTGTCCATATAGAGGAAGTAAACATTCTCAACAATGATGAGAAGTTGCAGGAAAATTGACAAAGCTTTCAAGGGGACTTCAGAAATTTCAATTATATAAATATTGGGACATAGGACTGTGGCACAGCGCAGAGCAATCAAGAAAACGTACACTCAAGTCCAAAAGTGGATATGTGCTTGTCAAATCCGAAGCAAAGCAATTACATGAAGCTATGGAGGAATGAGGGGATTTTTCCAATCTATAAATTTACAACTTGAATCTATAGATTATAGATTAATAATGATTTGAAGGAGAAATTTAAATTATATTTTTCTTAATAAAAAAATTTGAACATCTTTTTTCCAACAGAAAATTTTCTCAATTATATTAAGATGATATAATTTGTTTACAAATTCAGTTTATGTACATAGATGGCTGACATATCATATAGTCCCAAAATAGCAAAAACAAGGGAATCTAAAATCCTGTTACATAAACTACTGCAGTTCCAGAAATAGGACAGACAGGAATTTCAAACCCTAATTACCAGCTGACATACCATACAACCACTGATGGAGTTTTCCAAAAGCCTTAAATGCTGGAATATCCTTTACACCAACAGTGTCAATTTGCTTTGTATCCTAAGACACACTAATTTTATTAATTAAGGAAAATAAATGGCATAAATAATGCAAAAGCTCACAATCTCAACATTACTATAGCATGAGAAGAAGAGAGATTTAAATAAGTTCATCTTACTAATTTCATAAACTAATTTTGTTATGAACATCTTATCACATAATCATGTGAGTATGACAAGTGTTCATGTACAATAAATGAAGATTCTAACAACTTCCTAATTATTGATTCTAAGAAACAACTATTTTCTAAACGTATTATATAAACTAACAAATTCATTATAGAAAAGCCTAAGTACAATAAAATATAATATTAAACTAAGTATTTTTAGGATCATAATGTCTAATCACTTGAAAAAATTATAGATGAAGAGTCTTCCTTCACCTCATGAACACATTGGATACCAAACCCACGGATACGACCCTAAAAATGAAAAGGTATCCACCAAAGAGGAACAGTACTTAGATTATTGGGTCAAAGTTTTCCATGAAAGGAAAAGAGAAATAGATGATTTTTTCCTTGTGTTTCACCGCAATCCTTCATTAAAGTTGGGGATTTAAATAAGCAAGAAAATTGAAGACAATAATGCCCTTTTGAACTTATTAGTGTTAAAATTTCGGTATGCTTGTTTAACCATAGATAATGTCACATCACTGTCACCCAATCATAGGCATTTACTCATGCCACCCCCGAGCACAATAATCTTTTCTTAGATAGAATGATTCTGGCAAGTCCACACTAGAACCAACAGATAAACCCTAGCCAGAAACACCACTGCTGCAACAGTAGCACAATACCAATAGAGCATACATTTACCAAGATAAGCGCACAAGAAGGAGATACCAGAAATACCTGTGCCCTAGCTACCACTATTGCTCCTTAGACTTGCGCCCTAGTTGCTGCAACAATTTCTCCTTAGACTTGTGCCTTGTTTTCTGAGTGAGAGAGTGTGTCCAAATGAGTTAGGCACCTCCTTATTTATACTATCCTGTCCAAGTGACTTTTCCAAGTGGGGTCGACTTCTCTTTCTGGAGCCTTTGAATACTTTATTATTATTCTCCTTGGTCCGACTTCTCTTTATGGAGCCTTTGAATACTTTATTATTATTCTCCTTGGGCCGACTTCTCTTTCTGGAGCCTTCGAATACTTTATTATTACTCTCCTTGGTTCGACTTATCTTCTAGGGTTTTCACACATCTGTTTAATGGTTTTGTTACTCCCGGAATATTCTATTATAAGTACAAAGGTTACACTTGGAAGTTAATACCTCTCGCAGCTACCAAAACATCAACACTCCCTCTTAGCTAGGGAGGTATTAACTAAGATGTTCTTCATGTAATGGTCTCAATCACATCCATCCATCTCACATGGCATGGGAAAGACTTACATGGTCTTGCATACTAGTGTACAGGTAGCATCACCATAGCCACACAAGCTATCTCATGATCAAAATAGATCATGTCACAAGTAGCATGGACACACAGGCCATCTCATAATCAAACAGATCATGTCACAAGTATCACCATCATAGCCACACAAGCTTTGTCATAGTCACACACATAGACTATATGATGGTCATGTCACAGTCATGCATCTGGGGCCTCATTAACACATGTAGCATCTCTCTAGTGGGCACATCATCATCGTCCTCTCAGACCTTATGTCATTACATGGATTTCATCTAGCTCACACAAAACTTGGCATCTAGCTCATACAGAACTAGGCAACCATCCATCTCACACAGAATTTGGAATATGCAGTTGAGCCAGTTTACACAGAACTACGCTACTACCCAATCTAAACGGAGTCTGAGAAACTGCAACTTGCCATCTCATATAGAATCTGGAAACTAGCCCTAAAGCTAGTTCTTCTGGTTAGAACACCAGGCATCCATCCCACAATGACTGGACATCTAACCACAAGGGTTAGCTGATGTAGTGCGCACACACTACCCATATAGCCCAAGGCTAGGAAACACCTCTAACCACATAGGTTGGCCCTCCATCTTGAAAAGTTGGGAAACTCCCCAACCCTGAAGGCTTGGCATCTGTTGACCTTGTGCGAGGTCATGTTGACTAGTGCCACAGTTAGTAACGTGCATGTAAATGACCACCCGCTACGGCCACACTCTTTAAGATATTGCCCCAAGAATCACATATGTGACTCATCACTCCCTCTTATGGGGGATGTCCTTCTGGACCTCACCAAGCTTGTCCCTGAAGTATTCAAACTTTACCCTTGACGGAGGCTTGGTCAACACATCTGATATCTGCTAGTTTGTGCCAATATATTGGAGCTTCACATCTCCCTTTTGCACCAGATATCAGATATAATGGTACTTGATCTCGACGTGATTGGACTTGTCATGAAACAAAGGGTTCTCAGACAACTTTATACAACTCTGGTTGTCACAAAAAAAATACAAGTCACCTCTAACTCAAGATCAAACAACCCTACAAGAAATTTTTGAAGCCACATAGCTTCGCTACTAGATAAACATGTTGCTATGTATGTTTCCTCGGTCGTACTAAGCGTCACACTAGTATGCTTCATGTTGAGCCATGAAATCATAGCTGACCCCAGATAGAAGAAACATCCTGAAGTACTTTTCTTATTTGTGACACTATTGGCCTAATCTGAATCAACATAGCCTTACAGTTTTATCTTATGATCTGAAAACATATTGAAGTCCATAATCAACTGTACCTTTCAGGTACCTCAACACATGCTTTGTCGCAATCAAGTGAACACGTCTTGGTTTAACCATATACTGACTCAAATTTTTCACCGCAACAAGGAACACGCCTTGGTTTAAACCATATAATCGACTCAAATTTTCACCGCGAATCCATATATCTAGGCTAGTGTTCATCATATACATCAATGAACCAATTATTTCATGTGTATGGTGACATTCATTGTATTTGAGTAAGTATCACTCAATAAATTGGCATGTTCATCACTATCGGTGTGGGCATGGATTTACAATCCATCATATCAAATCTCTTCAGATTTCTCGACCTTTATATTTTCCATGGTACATGAAAACATTCTCTCCTAGCTTTTGCCAATTCTCTAAACCGAAGAAGTAATGTATCATACCTAGGTCTTTCATTTTGAACTCAAATGCAAGATTTCTTTTGCATTATGTGATGAGCTTCCCCTCGCTAGAAATGTGTCATCTACGTATAACAGTAATATCATTGGTCCAATATCTTCAACCTTGTAGTAAAGAATTGGATCTTCTTCCTGGTAAAGCTCCCAAGTTCAATGTAGTGTTAAGACAATTCTACCATACCATGCCATGGGTGTTTGCCTAATCCACACAAGGATTTATTAAATTTGCACACATATGTCTTCTGTCATGTACCTCGAGCCCTTGTGGTTGCTCCACATACACTTCTCTTTCATCACACCTTTCATAAAATATGTCTTCATCAGCCCATCTGATGTACCTCCATTTCATCACTCACAACTATTGTAAGTATAGCTCTAATCAAAGTGTACCTCACCACAGGATCAAATGTCTCCTCATAATCTATTCCTTCTTCTGGGAGAAACCTCCGGGCTACAACAAATCAGACTTTGTACATCTCTATAATAACAATTTCCATCATCAACACGCTTTGATCTTGTATATCAATTTGGAAGTCACCACTAACTTCCTTCTAGTCTCTAAATCCAAGGGAAAAATCCATATCCTAATCCTTCTAACTAGCTTCCTCCTATGTCACCTCAAAACAAGGGAATCTTCACTGGAGGTCTCATATCTCCTCAAGCTCTCAAGCTTCAAACCCAAACCTCCTCAACCTCATGGTAGATGTTTACCGGGCTGAAGACATATCTCTCCCCATATGAATATGGGAGGGAGAAATACTTTCAATGAAAGTCTCTAAGCCACTAACTCTCTTCGAGATCAAGCTTCCTACTCAGCCCCATGTCAGTTTTAAATCTTGACTCCTATGATCTCACAGAGTAATCTCTGGAGCCATCTAATTCTATGTATGTGATGATATCCTAAGAACGTCCAGGGAGGTCGCTCCTCCCACTGGATCGTGGAGGGATGACCTTCCGGCCTGAACTCTAGCTCTCCCGCCGAAGTTGATTCTTGGGGCCTCCTGTCTTACCACTGGTGGAGCCATCTAATCCTCCTGATATGGCTCATCAATTCCATATATATTTTACCATGCAAGGTGTCAATGACCATGATGATCTCTCTCCCTGTTACCACAGCCTGCAGTATCTCATGTCTCTACTAACTCTTCTTGATGATCTAAAGAGGATCAATTTTAATAAAGGGATTCATTCATTCATCTCTTTGTATCCCTTCTGCCCTTTACAATCCATCTCTATATGCGATACCTGTGATTCTGTAAAAAAGTACCTTTCTTTCCATAAGGTTTTAACTTTGTCATCTTCTCTAAGACATGGATGTATATGGTTGTGTATACAACTTTTTATCCGAATAGTTTGCTCCATCTCTCAAACTAGAGACCATATAATATGTAGCCTCTTGCAACCGTCCCTATAGCTCCCCTCAGAGTTATCAACGCGGACTACTGTAATAAGAAACAAGAACAACAATATTCCAAGGTAAATTCCATGGAATTTACAAGATAACCCGCGCGAGACAAGAGCAACAAGAGAAAAAAGTATTTCACTATAATAGCATTTTTCATAAGAAAATATATATGGTAACAAGAATAAAAAGACAATTTCTATGGTAATCACCATAGCATTACCAAGGTGACCAAGGGAAGCAAACAAGAAATATCTCCTAGAGGAGATGTTAGCTCATCTTGCAAACAAGTACAATAAGCATTTATATCAATAATGCTCACAAGATACCAAGTATTCATTGTACCTAGTAGTAATAGAACCTTCCAAAGATTGTTACCGCCAACTATAGTGTTTTACTTGTAATGTAGCAATTATCAAACCCTCGACATGTGTGCAAATTGGAAACCTATCAATTTAATCAAACCCTCGAAACCCGAAGTCTTATCTCCAAGAATGAGTTTTGTTGCTTTTCTTCAGTCCTTCTCTCAATATGAAAAGTATTCTCTCCAATTTGTCCCATGCATCCAAAATATGCTTGGCCATAAATCTGAGTTAAGGAATATAATGCAAATAAAATCTAAAATCTCAACCTTTATCAATCTAATATTTTTGACTAAAGTCAGCTTATAAAATTAACTTTGACCAAAGGTTTGACTCAACCTATCCTCAATCAAAAATAAACCCTGATCGCTTTTTCTAATTACAAGGACTGTATGCGCGCTAATAGGGGCACACTAGGAAACCAAGAATTAGGGCCCGCAACACTTCACTGAAAGTGTCCAATGAATTTGGGCTAGGGTTTGTTGTTGTTGCAAAACTAGAAACCCTAACTACCAGAAGAATTGCTAGCAAGTTGATCTAGGGAAAAATAATTTCAACATCCTTTCAACAAGTTTCTCAACGAGTTACCAGAAACTTCACTAGACCAAAGGAACTCCGCAGAATCGGTGTTGGTAAACGGTGCTCCAATTGGCATCAGCACTGGTGTTGCAACTAGTGTTACAACTAGCACAGTGAGTACACTATGTCAAGGCGACCTCCTTTCTTCAAGGACCTGCTCCAATTTCAACTTCTAGATGTCAGACGCCTTAATCTAGGGTTTTATGAGGAAACCCTAATTTTTTTAATTTCGTGGACTTTGGAGATCTAACTGAGGGAAAGATGTGCCCTTCTGTGCAAGCTTCTTTGGTGGGATTTTGTAAGTGCTCAAATAAGCTTGACAATAGAGGAAACTCCATTAACATTTTCCAAAGGGTTAGACTATTCTCAAGGAAACCGCTCAAAACCATGTTGAAATTTTGCATGACTGGCTTAAATCCATAAACAATGTCACATCATTGTCACCCAAACCATAGGCATTTTCACCTGCCACCCCATCACAACAACCAACCTTTTCTTAGATAGAATGATTATGGCAAGTACACACTAGAACCAATAGATAAACCCTAACTAAAAACACCATTGTTGCAACAACATCACAATACCAATAGAGCATACCTTTACCAAGAGAAGTGCACAAGAAGTAGATATCAGAAGGACTTTCACCCTAGTTGTCACTATTGCTCCATAGACTTGTGCCCTAGTTGTTGCCACAGTTGCTCCTTATAATTGCGCCATGTTTTGTGAGTGAGAGAGTGTGTCCAAATGAGCTAGGTGCCTCCTTATTTATACTAGCATGTCCAAGTGACTTTTCCAAGTGGGGATGACTTCTCTTTATGGAGCCTTCGACTACTTTATTATTATTCTCCCTGGTCTGAATTCTCTTCTAGGGTTTTCACACATTTGGTTAATGGTTCTCTTACTCCCAGAATATTCTATTCTAAGTACAAAGGTTACACTTGGAGGTTAATACCTCTTGTAGCTACCAAAACATCAACAATTAGAGAAGCAAGAGTCTATGATTACAACTCATGAGGAATATATTTTTGCCTTATCACCAATTGAAGATCAAGAATATGAAAGAAACATAAATGAAGTATGTTCTCATGAGATTTTTGAAGAACAAGAATCACCTTACAATCCCATTGAAAATCAAATATATGAAGAAGAACACCAATCGTTTGATAATCCCACTAACAAAGAAGAAGACCAATCATTTGATATGTCCATTAACAAAGAAGAAGACCAATCATTTGATAATCCCATTAAGGAAGAACAAGTTCATGAAGAATACAACCTTAGTGAGAGCCAAGTACATGAATAATACATGGATGAAGAGAAACAACAAATAGTTCATGAATCCATCAAGGAAGAATAGTTAAAGGAATTTGAACATGAAGTTGGGAAAACATCCTTTGATGATTAGAACAACCAAGTCTTTATTTCCCCTCCACCTGAAGATAATGATTTAGTAACTTGCACCCCTTACCAAAATTTTGGACCCTTTTATGCATCCTTTGATAGTTTGCAAAGAGAAGAAGGATCCTTGGTTGACCCCTCATTTCATAAAGAACAAAAAGAATTGTGTGGGTTCATTAATAAAAAACACTTTAGTAAAATCCTAGATAGTGCAAGTTTCCATATCCTTGTTCCCATCCATGTGAATATGGTGGCTTGATGATTTCTACCCATTTTCAAAATTTTGAACCTTGTGATCCATCCTTTGATCATTTTGAAAGGGTAGACTTTGAAGAACAATACATAGGTTTTCCCACATTCCATGAAGAACATTATGACCGTAGACTTTGAAGAACAATACATAGGTTTTCCCACATTCCATGAAGAACATTATGACCTTGATGTTAGAAACATTGATGATCTTTTACACATAAGAAGACATAAATGGGATACAAGTTGTTTTTACTTTGAAGGGTATCCCATTTATGATATGGATTAGGAGGGTGGAATTGAGATCATTGAAATTAGACCTAAGATGGAAGACTTTGTTGAAGAATCTGATGGTCTAAATCTTAAAGAAAATGAAGTGAGAATCCAAGGGTATGAAAATGATTACAAAGATTGGAGAGAAGAACTAGCAAAGTTCTATGGACTTAAGTATTCACCTATCTTACATATTACATCATTTATCAATGTTATTTCAAAGATAAATATTGTTCATGAGGATGTAAAGATGAACATGTTTATATTGTCCATGGATTTTCTTGAGGACCAGATTTTTAATTGGTATGGAAACTCGATAAAAGAAAGATCTCATTTATTTCATAGTTCTTCAATATATTTCTTGGGAATTGGTCACCAAGTTTATGAAAAAGTTTACGTTTTAAAGGGTTGTCGTAAATTTGGGGCATTCTTTGCCATATGTTCTAGAAATCCTAACCTTGAGTCATGAGTATTCACATTTTCCTCCCTTACCTTTGATTGAACGTGGCATGGAAAGTAAACAATACTCATGTGGACTCTAGCTAGAAAGATCTTATTTCTTTCATATTTCTTCAAGATATTTCTTGAGAATTGATCACCAAGTTTATGAAAGGGTTAAGTTTTAAAGGGTTGTCATAAATGTGGGGCATTCTTTTCCATATGTTCTAGAAATCCTAACCTTGAGTCATGAGTATTAGATTGAATGTGGCATGGAAAGCCAACAATATTCATGTGGACTCCAGCTAGAGCCACCTTCAAATTCCCTTCTCTCTAGTGATTCAATAAGTGAGATCAATGGGTTGACATATTCCTATAATGAAAAGAATGATTACATCAGCCTTATTGACCTTTGGAAGTATGAAGTTTGTGGAAGTGATAACCAACCTTAGAAAGATGTTGGCCTTGTGCTTCATGCTTATGATCTTACCTTGGTTCTAAGCCTATAATTGTTAGAGACTCCACCTTGTGCCCATGTGATATTTAATGTGTCCCTATTTTGGTTCATAAGTAAACATAAGGGAAAGTATCATAATGATGATTTCATCAAGTGGTTACACTAGATCTATTATTTCACCTAGCATCCTTCGTCCCTAGTTAGTCAATAAGATTAAGAAAGATTAATCTCCTTTGAGCAGTATTTTAGAATGCTTGTTTGTTTTCTTTCCATACATTGCATTAATTACTTTCTTTACTTTCTTTCATTAAGAGTAAATTTATTTTTCAATATTTGTCTTAGGGAAATTGCATTCTTTCATTAGACATAGAAAAATTTTGATTTCATGCAAAGTAATGGTTTTCCAGGGTGGTATATTTGCAACATTCATATTTTACTGATGATTTCAGCAGGTTTAGATGTGTGTAGATCATAGGCTTGAGTGAGATTCTGGAGTTATCATACACTCTTATTCTAAGAGTGCATGTCCCCTAGTAGGACCCATATGTTTCCACCTCAGGGATAAATACTCCTATATCCAACCTCTCAAGGGTGTAGTGTTGTTGCTTGCATAAGCTCTCTTGCTCATGGTCTCCAACTCAAAAAAATTATTCCATATCACCTTCAAATATGTGTTGATCATTCCTCATTTCCCATTAGATGATGCATCCATGGTATATAATTTATTCTCTCATACACCTCAAATTACATACGCATTTGGTATACCATGCTTCCATTGCACATGATCATGGTACTTCGATTTAATTTGTTACTTCACTTGTTTGGTTATACTCTAGTGTATGGGTTTGATACTTAGACATGGTGGTGTAACCTCTAAGTTGGTTGTGAACGTGGAAAACACTAATTAAGTGTGATCTAATAACACTTTATAATGTTTACAATTTTAATATTTGCCTCATCTTACCATGGGGTGTTCGAAAACACGGGTATTCCTGTTGAATATTGAGAGGGGGGGTGAATCAGTATTCTTACTTGTTTTTATTTTTTGAAAATATTAAACATGTAATAACTTTAATGAGCAGAAAAACATCATTCAAAAACAAATTTGAACATAGAACACCAGAGATTTAACGTGGAACCCATATGGGAGAAAACCACAAAACATATTATTTTAATATAATCTAGGCTTCAAACTATGATTACAATCTATGCAAGCACCCACTTGTTGGAGACACCCATCCCCTTTTCAATGTTTTGCAAGCACCCACTTGTTGGAGACACATATCCTCTTTCAATGTTTTACAAGCACCCACTTGCAGGAGACACCAATGATCCGGATAATGTTGAGAAAGAAATGAGACAAAAACAAAAATATAGAAGAGAACACAAAAATATAGTGAAACCCAACTTTTATTAATGAGTAGGAGAGAGAAAAACATTATAGAACAAAATATGGCATAATGGGGTGGCTTATCTCTGAAAATAAAGAGATGTTGGCTACACTTCATTCGCATCAAGCTTTACATCACACTCCATTACATGCTTAAAGGACCTCCTTCACCTCAGTTATATATGAGAGAGTGAGAGGAGAACAAATCCCATGATGCATGTGGGATAAATTGGACTAAGTTTATAAAATGACATAGGCATGTAAAACACTAGGACTTCCCAGCTAGTCACCCATCCCAGTGCTACTCTATCTTGATCATTCTTAATTGTGGAAATCTAATGGGATCTGTTGCATTAGCGCTATGTTGTAGGAATGTACATAAAACCACTAGCAAAGTGTTACATGATGTATGTAATTAACAAATGAAGATGGAATTACATTCCATTCCCCATCAAAAGGGTGACTATCATGGCTTATCAAAACTATAGGATTGAAATGTTGATTCAGTGGAAAATATGGATGGCCACCGCGATCCACCTGAATCATTCCTCCCCCCTTAGGAATCAATGGTCCCCATTGCCTCAAGTTCCCACAGGAGACGGGGAAACTTCTGTTGAATATGAACCTTGGCGAGTCGTTTTCCATGTTGAAGTAGATGACATGCTTGTACTTTCCCTATGGAAGGGTGTCATGAACCTGTTGGAAGTGTTGGATCCATTCAATAGGTCCGTTTGCATGATATGCCTTGGTTTGAGTGTGGGAGGACTCTGTCAGTAAAGAAGCTACAAGAAGAGCTATATCAATGGGGGCTAATGGTTGGAACCCCAAGCACACATAAAAAGGGTCATGGAAAATAGAGTTATGTTGAACATATGGAAGACTCTCATTCTATTTGTGCTCCTCTACAATCTTGTCGACCTGCTTTTGTTGGATAGAAATGTCTTGGGCAGAGGCTATAGTGGTCGCAATGACCTTTTGTCCATCATATGACTCGATCATGAAGAGGGAAAACATTTTGGTCTGAGAGATTACTTTGCAACATTGTTTTTCTAAGATCGATGAAGTGGCAATAGTTGGAGCTACCTTTGGTACCTTGTAGAGCTGACCTCCCAAAGTAACAATGACACTACGGGGCCGGGATTCATAGATAGTGTGATGTTTCCACATATATGGTTGTCCTAAAAGAAAATCACAGACTTCAGGTGGGGAAACATCACACACTACCTCATCCTTGAAGGGATTGATGCCATAGGATAGGCAACATTTTTGGCCGACACAGATGTATCGTCCTCAGCTCAACCATTAGATGGTGTATGGTTGGGGGTGTGGTATCATTGGAAAGTTCAATCTCTTGACAACCTTGGATGAGATCAGGTTCTTCTAACTTCTGTTCTCAACAATGAAATGAAGTGGGGTCCCCTTTACCCACCTCTATGAGTGGAATAGTTTCTCCCCCTCCTCAATCTCCTTTGGTTCATATGGTTGTATTGTTGCAGTCGTGATGGTAGCAGTGGGTTCTACATCAATGATTTGTTTCCCTTTATTGTTATTTGAGTCAGAATTAGGTTTTGATTCTTTTTCTTTGAGTTCAGACACCAATGAATGTTTCAAGAAACATTCATTTGTGTTGCACCAGGGGTTGTTGTGGAACGCACACCACTTTACAGTGTATTTCTTAGACTTCTCATTACCCTTCTTTTCATGTCTCTTGGACTGGCTATCTTGAGGTTAGCCTTCCTTTATCTATTCTTCGTTCCATGAGTTAGGGTTTCCTTTTCCATGATTATGTTGTGGCATATTTTCAACCCCGAACCCTCGCTTACTATGTTGCTTGAATTTCTACTCAATTTTGAATTCATATTGATAAGAAGCACCCATTGAAGAGATGTTAAAGAAATCCATCTCTGTTTGGATGTACCTGTGCATACCACTACGATACTTCAAAACCAAGTGTTCCTCTGAGTCTTTGATACCCAACTTTGAGCACAAGGTATGAAATATGTTAGTGCACTATGGCACCATCTAATCTATTTTCTGACGTAGAGTCATCGATCTTATGTATTGATCAATGTAGTTTCTAATAGGGTAGTACTCATCCTTTAGGGAATCTACAAAGGCCTCCCAAGTGGGTTCTCTCCTAAATGGTGTAGATTCATCCACAATGTACCTCTCATAGTAACCTTCCCACCAAGCTCTAACATGGGGAAGGGATTTAAGGAGCACGAAGGTGAAATTTTCACTATCAAATTTTTTTCGGAAGGAGTAATAACCTTCTATCAGATTCAACAATTTTTCTAGAGCATCTGCATCTATCTGGCATTCAAATAAGGGGATATCAAAATTGACTTGTACCTTGAAGGGTGTCACACTTGCGAAATGGCTAATTGTCAAATATTCCTCTGTCGCCACCATCGGTAGTCTTCGAAGGATGTAAGCGAAGTTTTCCATCATCTTGTTCCTCTATCACACAAGGGATTCCTTGAGCAACATCTTGAAAGGATCGCATGTTTTGTCATCTCTCTCTTCTTCCACCATGGGAACTCGCTTGGGATGGAGAGAGCAGTTGTCCTCAAGCGAAACTAGCTTGAGACCCAACTCTCTATACATTGACCTCATTGGGAACCTACTCTAAGAAACAACAAGGAGAAGATTGCTTTGACACCATTGATCTGGATTATGTTAAGAACGAAAGAAGACAAAAACAAAAATATAGAAGAGAACACGGAAATATAGTGAAACCCAACTTCTATTATTCAATAAGAGAGAGAAAAACACTATAGAACAAAAAATGGAAGAATGGGGTAGCTTATCTCTGAAAAGAAAGAGATGTTGGCTACGCTTCATTCGTAGCAAGCTGTACATCACACTCCATTGCATGCTTAAAGGGCATCCTTCCTCAATTATATATGATAGAGTGGGAGGAGAACAATTCCCATGATGCATGTGGGATAAATTGGACTAAGTTTATAAAATTCCATAGGCATGTAAAACACTAAGACTTCCCGAGAAGACACCTATTTCAGTACTACTCTAGCTTGAGTGCACTTAATTGTGGAGTTCTAATGGGATCTAATGCATTAGTGCTATGCTATAGGCATGTACATAAGACCACTAGAAAAATGTTACATGGTGTCTATGATTAACAAATGAAGATGGCATTACATTACATTCCCCATCAAAAGGGTGATAATCATGGTTTATCAAAACTATATGCTTGAAATGTTGATTCAATGGAAAAGGTGGATGGCCATCGATATCCACCTGGATCAACCAATCCCCTTTTAATGTTTTGCAATCACCCACTTACAGGAGAAATCAATCCCCTTATTCTATTTTTCAAGCACCCACTTGTAGGAGACACCAATCCTCTATTAATGTTTTACAAGTGCCCACGTGAAGGAGACTCCAATCCCCTTAAAATATTTCTAATATTATCTATGATATTCAACACTCTGATCTGGATACTTAGCTACACGTTATGCACTTTGATTTCCTGCACTCTGATTTCCAGCACTATGATTTCTTGCAGTCGTATTTCTATCTATTTGTTTTCCTGCAGTCTGATTTCCAACACTCAGATTTCCACCAGTCTGATTTCCAACACTCTGATATGGATTCTTAGCTACCCATTATACACTCTAATTTCCTGCAGTCTAATTTCCTGCAGTCTTGATCTTCAACACTTTGATCTAGATATTGCACTCTAATTTTCTGCAATCTTGATCTACAACACTCTAATCTAGATATTGCACTCGGATTTTCTGTAGTCTTAATCTACAGTGCTTTGATCTGGATATTGCACTCGGATTTCCTGCAGTCTTTATTTATAGAACTCTAATCTAGATATTTCACTTTGATTTCCTACAGTCTTGATCTACAACACTTTGATCTCAATATTGCACTCTGAATTCCTACAGTCTTAATCTACAACACTCTGATCTGGATATTTCACTCTGATTTCATATAGTCTTTATCTACAACACTCTAATCTAGATATTGCACTTTGATTTCTTGCAGTCTAAATCTACAACACTTTGATCTGGATATTGCACTCTAATTTCCTATTGTCTTGATCTTAGTATCGTTTTATTCTCTCATTGAAAACTCTTACTCTTCTTATCTACTCATTGGCCTCAGATTAACTCACTCTCATTTGTGCCTCTTTCTCATCCTATTCTTCAATTTGCTAAAATATTTATACTAGTTCTTTTAGTTTTTACCATGGTTTTGTTGACCATAGGAAAATCAATACTACGGTATAAACCCACAGTATTTTTCTTTGACCATGTCAAGAGACCATTTCAGATTTCCTTCCATAAAAAATACTTGATGTGTGAACACCACCAACAATATCTAAATCATTGGCTTTTCTTCTCTATGTTTTAATTCAAATTTAGGGCTTGACTTATTGATCATATACTCCTGGGATTTCAGAACCTTAACAAAAACTATTTCATGTGATTTTAATCTCTGCGATCTGTCTAATATTCCCAAAACCTTTAGCAAACCTTGAAACATTATTTCATAAATGACCAATTCATTTTCCGACGTGTACACTTTCTCATTTTCCCACCAATGCGAAGAAAACTCGATTTAATCTATTTAAAAAATATTTGTACGAGTTGTGGACCCATATTGAAAAATTTAAACATGATCACATCATTTCCTTATCCAACCATTACATAATGGTTCTTAAAATGTTACCAATACGTCATTATCGAAATCTTGAGTCTCTACAATTGAGTAGCCTTGAATGCCCAACACGTTATTACCAAAATCTTGAATTCTCGTAGTTGAGTAGCTTCCTATAGTTCAACATGTAATTATCGGAATCTCAAATTCTTGTAGTTGATTTATTTCATGTAGTTCATTGAATTCCCATAGTTGAGTTTCTTCCTATAGTTCAACATGTAATTATTGGAATCTCGAATTCCTGTAGTTGAGTTGCTTCATGTAGTTCAATAGTTATTACCGAAATCCTAAATTCATGTAGTTGAGTTGCTTCATGTAGTTCAATAGGTATTACCGGAATCTTGAATTCAAGTAGTTGAGTTGCTTCATGTGGCTCAAAATGTTCATACCTATAGCCACTTTGACATCAATGACAACATGTTATCAATAATCTCCCCCTTTTTCATTGATGGCAACCTAGTAAAACCAAAAAACAAAAATTATCAGACTACTCTCTTGCCAGAAATGCTTATGTACTATGTTGCTAAGATGCTCCCCATGTCACGGTACCGCTAAACCCACATGGTTTTACTGTTACTCTCCCCCTTTGACACCAATGAAAAAATGGACACTTGTCCTGACTATGTACAACTTTTGAAAACAAAGAATGATCCCCCTTTGATTGTGATACCTACTCTTGCTTTCTGAAATTGCTCCCCCTAGATTTGTGCTTCATTTTCTTCTATATAGTTCATTTTGTTGTGCTACACACCCTTATACTATGCTTTCAACCGTGCACCTGAGAAGGAGTGAACTACAATTATATATTATTTCCTTTATTGAAGGAGGGAAGAAGAGATTACTCCCAATCTTTGTCTGAGATACTCAAAATATTCTTTAGGTAATGGATTAGTAAAGATGTCTACAATCTTCTCTTATGAGGGAACATACTCTAATTTAATGACCTAATCATGAACATGTTCTCTAAGAAAATGATACCTTATGGGAATGTGTTTGTTCTTAGAGTGAAGGACATGATTTTTAGAGATGTTAATTGCAATTGTGTTGTCACACAAAATAGAAACAGGTTGATCACAAGGTACCTGAATGTCATTGAGATTGTTCTTTATCCATAACACCTAAGTAAAGTATGATGTTGTTTATATCTACTCTACTTCAGATGTGGAGATGGAAATGAAGGTTTGTTTCTTGATGAACCAGGAAAATAAATAGTTTCCAAGAAAGAATGCACCTCCACTGGTGCTTTTTCTATCATCAACATTTACTACCCAATCTGCATTTGTATAATCTCTAAGAGAAATATCTATGTCCTTTGGATACCACAAGCCATAATCAATGGTGCCTTGCGAATACCTGAATATCCTCTTCACTGCATGCACATGAGTTTCCTTGGGATTTGATTGAAATATTCCTACTAAACCAATTGCTTGCATGATATCAGGCCTTGAAGCTATTAGATAAAGTAAGCTTCCTATTATAGACCTATACATAGTTTGATCCACCATTGGAGCATCATCATCCTTGCTGAGTTTGCAACCTATAATCATAGGAGTGATCACTGGTGCACAATATTTCATGCCAAACTTTTTCAAAATTTCTTTGAGGTATTTACTTTGAGAACTAGAAATTCTTCTTTCTGACTGATGAATCTGTAAACCAAGAAAGAATGACAATCTCTTAGTAATGACATCTCAAACTCTTGTTGCATAGTAGTTGCAAACCTTTGACTCATTAGTTCATTGTTGTTGCCAAAAATTATGTTGTAAACATATACTACAATAACTAGAAAACTATTAGCTTTATCCTTGATGTATAGGTTGCAATTCGTAGTCCCCTTTTTGAAACCTTGTTGGTGCAAATACATGTCTAGTCTGTAGTATCAAGCTCTTGGGGCCTATTTTAACCAATATAAACATTTCTTTAATTTGAAGACATAATATTTGTTGTTACATAATTGAAAACCATTTGGCTGCTCCACATATAGTTCTTCCTCTAAATCACCATTCAAAAATGTTGATTTAACAACCATTTGGTAAACTTTGAATTTTCTATGACAAGCAAAAGCTAGAAACATCATGATTGCTTCAATTCTTGCAACATGAGAAAATGTTTCTTCAAAATCCATGCCTTCTACTTGATCACATCCCTTACATACAAATATGGCTTTGTTTCTAACTATATGTCCATCTTCATTCAGCTTATTTATGAAGACCCATTTTGTCCCAATTACATTTTTGTCCTTGGGTATTGGCACAAGATCACATGTCTCATTCTTTTCTATTTGATCTAGTTCTTCATTTATATCCTTGACCCAATATGCATCATGACTTGCTTGTGCAAAATTTTGAGGTTCTATCATGGACAATAATGCAAAATTTGCAAAGCTAGATGTTACTATAAAGTTTCTTCTAGTTTTCACCCTTATTTCTTTGTTTCCAATAATCTGACTCTCTGGATGATGTTTCTAAACATACCTTGACCGTGTCTTTGAATGTGGTGATTCAAATCTCTCCTATTCCTTTGATTCTTTTTGTGTTTTATGCTCTTCTAACTCATCCTCTTAGGGATCATAGCTTATTGGTTCATCATATTGATCATTATGGTGTTGTTGTCTCCCTGAGTGAAAAGGTCCCTCATCTACTCTTACATCTATGCTTTCAACTATATTATGGATTCTCTTGTTTTATCACTTGTAACCTTTTTCTTCCAGAGGAGTATCCCAGTAGGATACCTTCATCATCTTTGAAGTCAAATTTTCCTAGATTATCCTCATTGCTTTTGATGTAACATATGCTTCCAAAAATCTTGAAGTGTTTTATAGAGGTTGGTCTACCATGCCATATTTCATAGGGGGTTTTATTTTTGTTTACTCTTATGTGATATTTATTAAGAATATTCACTGAAGTTTGAATTTCCTCTCCCCAGAAGGTGTTGGGTACCTTTGATTCATCAAGCATAGCTCCGGCCATTTCTTGAACTATTTTGTTTAACCTTTCCACTAGCCCATTCTGTTGAGCGGTTCTTGGTATTTCAAATTGTCTCTTGATCCCATGTCTTTCACAATAATCATTGAAATCATCATATGTGTATTCTCCTCCCATGTCTTACCTTAAGCATTTAATCCTATGATCCATCTCATTTTCTACCTATGCTTTGAAAATCTTGAATTTTTCAAGGGCTTCATATTTTTGTTTCAGGAGGCCGAACCAAGTCATCCTAGTATAGTCAACAATCAGCAACATGAAATATTTCTCACCTCATGGGAATTTTGTTCAAGTGGGTCCACAGAGATCTGTATGGATCAGTTCTATAGGTTGTGTTGTAGATTTATCCTTTTCTTTGAACTGAACTCTTAATTGTTTTCCAAATTGACAAGATTTGCAGATAACATTTTCAGATTTGGAAATTTTGGTCATATCTCGAACAACACTTTTTCTGCCTAATTTAACCAACTGTCTGAAGTTTAGATGACCTAGACTCTTGTGCCATAACAAGATCTCATTAGTTTTACTCATGCATTATCTTTCTTTGCCTCCTTCCAGTACATATACATTACATGGGGTTCTAATTGCATTTACAATAGTCTTTCTTGAATCAGCATTCATTACTTCACAACGTGTTGAATGAAAAAGGACATTGTATCCTAAATCACACAATTGGATAACACACAAAATATTATGTTTTAAACCATCCACATACAACACATTGTGTGCTTTGTTCTTTCCCTTGTCCAACACAACAATTCATTTTCCTCTAATTCTTGTTGGAGCATTATTCCCAAAAGTAACATTACCCCCTTTTTCTTCATTTAAATATTCAAACTTACTCTTGTCTCCTATCATATGATTAGAACAACCACTATTAACATACCATTAATTTTCTTCATTTTTAGCATAAAGGGCTAATCCATACTTTTTTTGTTTTTGTTCTTCTTCTTCCAGATATTAGTAAAATCTTCTTGCTTATCTTGATTAAAGGAAGAAAACATCTTGCTTAAGCATTCATTATCCTTATGTCCAAATTTATTGCATATGTAGCATTTAATTTCATCCAAAAGAGGGGGAAAAGAGTTTTGAGTTCTAGACATTTGAGGTTGATCAAGTCTAACCTTTACATTTCTGATATATCTATATGCTATGCAATTTATAGCCTTATGTCCAAAGTTATGACATGAAAAACAATAGCCATAGAAAATGTTTGGATACCTTGGAGTGAAGGTATGCTTTAAGGGATTGGTATTTGTTTGTTGGGTTGGTGAAGTTCTAACTTATGTTGCTTCCATGCTCCATAGTCATTTGTGTGGCTGGTCTGATTTTGTTTATGTTGATTTTTTCCTTCATCTCTTTGTTTGTTAGATTGGTTTCTTTTTCCTTTGAGAACATTGGCATAGGTTTTGGATTCCTCTATTTTTTATGTGTTGGTGCTTGAATCACCTTTGGCAGCTTCATGATTCTCTTTGTACCCAAGTCCTATCTTGTCATATGGTGATCTCTGACTACTGAGAATATTGTCCAAAGTTTTAGATCATTTTATGAACTTTAGATTTAGATTCAATTTAGCCTTAGTTTTCTCTAAGTCCTTCCTCGGAGATACAACCTCTGCTTCTAGTTTTTCATAGTTGTTATCTTTCTCTTTTAACTGGTTCATCATAATTTCCTCCACTCTTTTGGCCTATTCTAGCTAAGTTTTTAAAAGAACTATTTCTTCACCATTCTCATTGTCTCTTTCCTTGTAGACTTGTAGACTTGTAATTGTTCTTTCTATTGTTTGGTCTTTCTCCTAAGCCTATATATTTCTTCCAAAGCATTGATAAGTTCTCCTTCCATGTCAACCATTGCCTCACCTCCCTTTGTGTTAGTCGTTTCTTGATCAGAACTCTAATGCTCAAGTTCCATGAGAATTTTTTCATCGTGGCTTGCATTAGATTCATATTCTTCTTCGGCATTTGAGGAGATATTGTTATCCTCTTTCACGTAAAAAAATTTCTTCTTAAAAAAAAATTCTTGTTATTCTTCCTAGATTTGTTCTTGCCTTTTTTTTTTCTTTTTCATTGTTGTTGTTTTCTTTGTATGGGAATTTAATTGCAAAAAGACCTATTTTACCACAATTAAAACATTTGAATGGCAACATACCTTTATATTTTCTAGAGCCCCTTTGTAGATTTCTCACAAAGTTGGCTTCTTCTTCATCTGAGATGTGATTGGAGCAGTTATGATTTTGATTCTCTTGTGATTTGGTTGATGCCTTGAAAGTTACTTATTTTAGGTCTGGTTGTTCTTTCTTGGCCCTCATCGCATAGGCAGTGAGTATTCCATGGATCCTATCCATAGTCCCCTTATCTAGATCATGTAGTTCTTCTATAGCATAGATTTTAGCATCAATTCTTGAGGGGAGAGATCTCAGAACCTTCTGAACTACTACAGTTTCATCAATATTTTCACCTATCCCTTTCATGGTGTTTACAATCTCATCTACTCTATGAAATAAGCTAGCGATGTTCTCATCCTTACTCATTCTCATGCTTTCAAATTGTATTCTTTGAGCTTGAATTTTTGAAAATTGAACCTTAGCATCTCCTTCATAATTATTTACTTATTTGTCCCATGTCTCTTTTTTCGATTCATATTGCATCACTTTAACAAATTATGTTTCTACAAGTCTGCATTCAGAGATTTTGCATTATTGTAGTATTTTTTTCTTACTAGCTTCATCAGTGGGAGGAGTTGCTAGGGATTTCTATCCATCTACCACAATCTGTCAGATCTCCATGTCAAATGACATAAGGTAGGTCTTCATTCTGATTTTCCAAAAAGTAAAATTTGTTCCATTGAATAGAGGAGGTCTGGTTGAAGAAAAAATATCTTGAGTGGCCATTTTTCCTGAAGGGTCTTCCTTCCAGCTATTAGGTTGTTACTTAAGGAACTGGCTCTGATACCGATTGTTGAATACTAAGAGTTGGGGGTGAATCAATATTCTTACTTATTTTTATTATTTGACAATATTAAACCTATAATAACTTAAATGAGAAAAAAACATCATTCAAAAACACATTTTCACACAGAACACCATAGATTTAACATGGAAACCCATAAGGGAGAAAACCACAAAACAACTTATTTTAATATAATCTAGACTCCAACCAATGATTACAATCTTTGCAAGCACCCACTTGTTGGAGACATCAATCCCCTTTTCAATGTTTTCTAAGAACCCACTTGCTAGAGACACCTATCCCCTTTCAATGTTTTGCAAGCACCCACTTGTAGGAGACACCAATCCCCTTTTTTATATTTTGCAAGCATCCACTTGCAGGAAACACCAATCCCTTTTTTATATTTTGAAAGAACCCACTTGAAGGAGACACCAATCCTCTATTAATGTTTTGCATGTTAAATTTATAGAGCTGCTATTAAGTTCTTTTCAATTTACTAGACAATAATAGCCTAAGCAAGATCACTAAAAGATACACAATCACAAGGTACACAACATTTATCCTGGGAAACCCTCATGGGGGATAAAACCCAGCAAAAACTTCCTTAATATAGATTACGAATACAATGCCAAGATAAAAGACCAAACACTAGAGAATAACCAAGACTGAGCAATGCGCCTCTCTCTTCCTTCTTCTCCCAACTGCAATTATCTCCAAACTTGTGCACTAGATGAGTGACTTGAGTGAGTGAGAGAATGAGGTGATATCATCTCTTATTTATACTAGCTGGTAGGCGTTAGGGTTGTGTCTCTTCACTAAGTTGGGCAGACTTCTTCACTTAGTCGTTAAAGCCACTTTAATTAGCCCTAGGGGACGACTTTACAATCACCAACATATAACTAGGATTTGACCAATCCATAAAAGGGAATTTGGTCATATAAAATACCCGACAAGATCAATCCACAAAGGGGATTTGATATATACAAAAATAACTCAATAATAATTAGAATACTCTTTGCAGTTACAATATTTCAACACTCCCCCTTAACAACAAGSGTATTCTACACTACAACATCATCAGGAGAGAGAGAGAGGGCAGCGACATCATCATCGTCTTAAACATTGACTAGCACATCTATAAATAATCGGAAGTTTTTCTCATCATCGACAACATCATCATTCACAGCATGGAGTTGGAGCATCATCATCATCTTCATTGTTCACAGGACGGAGCTGGAATAACATCATCATCATCATTCACAGCATAGAGCTGGAATCTGAAATATCAACATCAGTTGGTGTAGAACTATAACAACAACATCAACAATCGGTACAATACCGATACATCATCATCAACATCTTCAGCATGAAGCTGAAGTAGCAATATCATCATCATCTTCAGCAAGAAGTCGAAGTGGCATCATCATCATCTTCTTCAGCAAGAAGCTGAAGTGGCATCATCATCATCATTTTCAACATGAAGCCGAAGTATCAACAGCAATGGCATGAAGCTAGAACAACAATATCACCAACACGAGGCTGGTACACCACCATCAACAGCACGAGGCTGGTACAACAACATCAACAACACAAGGTTGAGACAATAATATCATCAACACAAGGTTGAGATAACAACATCATCAACACGAGGTTGAGATAACAACATTATCAACACAAGGTTGAGATAACAACATCAAAATCATCAACACGAGGTTGAGATAACAACATCAACATCATCAGCACGAGGTTGAGATCAACATCAACATCATTAGCATGAGGCTGAGATAACATCATCAACATCATCAGCACGAGGTTGATACATCATCAACAACAACATCATCAACACGAGGTTGGAACAACATCATCACAACACGAGGCTGGAGCAACAACATCATCACAGCACGAGGCTGGAGCAACAAAATCATCATCATCATATAGAAACAGAATGAGGCAGGTGCAACAACATTTTTTGGTACTCTAACAGTCCCTAGAGAGCTACCCAGGAATCATAAGATTCCCTAGGATATAAAATCCTAATGGAGCTACCATGTGGTACTCTGACAAACCATCCTTATCAGACCTTCGGGATCTGCCCAGGAATCATAATATTCCCTAGGATTATAAAAATCCTAACGGAGCTACCACTACTAACCATAGCTAGAATATACATGCACAGGTACTCTGACAGATCATCCCTACCAGACCTTCGGGATCTTCCCAGCGATGATCAGTCCCCTAGGATATAAAATCCTAACAGAGCTACTCTTTGTTGTTCAGTATACTATAGTATCATCAACATCACTCCCCCTTTCGATGGAGTTCCTTTCGAACTATACCAATCTTGTCTCGAAAGTTCTTAAACTTCACACGAGACAAAGGCTTGGTCAACACATATGTAACATGCTCATATCTGCCAACATATTTGATCTTTATAGCTCCCCTTTGCACCATATCATGAATGTACTCATATCGTATTTCCATGTGCTTCGACTTATCATGGAACATAGGGTTCTCTGCCATTTTTATGCAACTCTGGTTATCACATAGAATCATGGTTGCTTCCATCTCTAGGTTAAATAGACTTGTCAACAAATTCTGAAGCCATATGGCTTCACAACTGGTGGACCATGTTACAATGTATTATGCTTTTGTCTTGCTGAGAGAAATATTGTATGTCTTCCTACTCTGCCATGAAGTCATGGCTGACCCCAAACTAAAACAACATCCTGAAGTGCTCTTTCTGTCAGAAACACTTCCATCCCAATTTGAATCTGTATAACCATACAGTCTGAAGTCATGATCTCCGGTATAATTGAGACCATATTCCAGCATACCCTTAAGGTATCTCATCACATGTTTTGTAGCTACAAGGTGAACACGTTTGGGCTCTACCAGATACTGACTCAAGGTGTTCACAACAAAACATATATCGGGCATGGTATTCGTCAKATACATCAACGATCCAATGATCTGTCTGTATAGCGTAGCATCAACCAATTMTAACAAAGTATCAACCAGAAGCTTCAACTTTGTTTCCATGGGTGTGYTCATGGATTTACATTCCAACATATCAAATCTCTTCAGTATTTCTACTGCATACTTCCCTTGGTTAAGGAAGATCTTCTYAGGGCTCTGCCAAATCTCTAGACCTAAGAAATAATGCATTAGGCCTAGATATTTCATCTCAAATTCTCCAGTGAGATTCTTCTTACAATTAGTGATGAGCTTTTCATCTCYARTTTAGAATAAGTCATCTATATACTGCAGCAATATAATTGGCACATCATTCATAACCTTGAAGTAAGGTAAGAATCATCTTCACTCTTGGTAAAGCCCAAACTCTTCAGAAAGTTATCAATCCTGCCACACCAATCTCTTGTAGCTTGCTTCAACTTGCAGACATGAGTCTTCATGTCTTGTACTTTGAAATCAAATTTTCACATCTCATTGTACCAACCTGGTACACTTGCTTAACGGAAACTTAATCTGCACAATCATGTGCTAGATCTATGTGCTTCCTACAAAGCACTATCTGTCTCACAACCTGAGAGTATGTCCTCTACTCTCTCTGCAATTGTTCCTTCTGGAACCGGGACCCTGCACTTGTAGCTTCTTTGAAGTTGATAATCATTGTAGTTTCTAAAATCTGAGAGTAGTTCCTCTATTCTATCATGGCAATAACTTCATCTGAGAGTGGCTCGATAACTGATACTAAAGATATCTCTTCTTCTTTCATGGAGGTAACTCTATCTGCTATTGTAGTCATGTCTTCATGACCCAACTAATGTACTACACCAACTGGCACTAGAGATAACTCAATCTCAAATATAGGGATTGCTCCCCCTGAATCTCATATTGTATCATAATCATGGTTGTTTTGATTATCTTCATGAACACTAGAACTATTTCTTCGATTACTGGAGAAGGTGTCTCGTCATAGTCTTCTCCCTCTTTCTAGGAGAATCCTCTGGAAACAAACCAGTATTTATGCATCTTTATACTAGCATCTGCAACATACTTGATCTATTAGATCAATCTTGGAAATCATCACTGAATTCCCTTCTGGTCTCAATGAAAAATCCATATCCCATTCCTGGAAGATGTCTCTCCATCTGATCCTTTCTGAGATCAGGCTTACTCTTAGTCTTGATTTCTTCTGAGTCTACAAGGACTTCATCATCTCTACAGGATATACTTGGTGTTGAATACCAAGTCTTAATATGAAAGGATGAGTAAGACTTTAAACGAATTATGCTTCTTGTCAAGGTGGCTTCATTGACCAAGTCTAATGTTCAGTCATCTTTGGATCCTTCTGCTCATTACAATCAATCTTCATATGAGATACTTTGTTTCTCAAAAGTAGCTTCTTCTTCATCTTCTTTGGTACATGGATGTATACCGTCATGTACACAACTTGGATAGTATGCTTCATGTCTCATTTTAATATGTTGTCTCCTGCAACCTTCACTGTAGTTTCCTTAGGGCACATGTGACCTACCCAGAACAAGAACAACAAGGGAGAAACAACAGACAATAATAATACTCTTTATAATAATAATAAATAAAAAGCGAGAACAATCACCACAGTATCTCTTTTAGAGCTATCACTTGTGACCTGCCTACAACAAGGGTTAAAAGTAAGAAATACAATAATGAGAGCAACACTCTTCTAGTGTTTTGATAACTCATTCCTTCATGGTAACCTGGAGACAAACCAAGAAATTTCTCCTGGAGGAGATGTTAGTTATATCTCGTAAATGATTATAATAAGCATTTATCTCAACATTTTCACATGCTACCAAGTATGCTATCTCAACTATGAGGTAGCTATCAAACTTGACATGTGCAAGTTTGAATCTTATCAACTTAATCAATCAAATTGGGAACCTGAAGTCTTTGTTTTCAAGAATGAGTGTTGTTGCTATTCTTCCTAGTCTCCTTTACTCAAGATGACAAGTGTTTTATTCAACCTATCATATGTACTTAAGACAATATGTTATCTTGACAGAAATATGAGTTAGAGAATAAAATCTATAATTTCAACTTAATCAATCTAATACCTTGACTTTAATTTCAACCAATGGTTAGTATAATGGTCATAACTTCAACATACAATCTGGATGTTCATAATGTCATACTAAATAGATGCAAATCACAATAATCAAACCTGGGGTGCATTATCACTCTGAATGTGTTGAATTTGAGATCCTTATGTATCTATGGCAAGAGATCCCTTCTCCTGCAAATACCCTTTAAAGCTTAACAGTTTAAACATATGTAAGTACATACCTATGATAGTATTTGCAGCTAGTGGCACCATCCGGTAGCAGCGGTAATAATTACCAACCCTTTAAAAACTTCAAGGGTGACTGCAACTGGTACTACAGTTGATACTTCAACTGATACTGCAACTGCAACTGATATTGCAGTTGATTCTGAAACTGCAACTGCAAATTTAGGGTTTTATGAGGAAACCCTAATTTTTCAAACTTCAAATTTTGAAATTCTAATCCAAGGACTAGATGCGTTGGGTTGAGGCAAGTTTGTTGGAGTTGTTAGATTTCAAAATTTTCAAGTTTTTCCCCTTGAAACTTGACCTGCGGAAATATGGACTGGTACTTCTGGTACTGGTTTTGGTTTCCTAGTTTTCTAGTTTTTTGGTACTAGTCAAAACTAGGGTTTGACTTTCTGGAGGCTCTGTCCAGTGAAAATGTGTGCTCAAGCTGCCAAAATATTCACTAGGGTAGGGCACATTTTTCTAGATGATTTTTAGGAAAAAATTCCTTTCGAATAAAAAGCCCTAATTTTCTTGTACGACACTAGTCACGTTTTTGGTTACCCAAAGGTGCTCTACTTAGTTTAGCTCTAACACCATGTTAAATTTATAGAGATTTTATTAAGTTCTTTTCAATTTACTAGATAATAATAACACAAGTAGGATCATTGAAAGATACACAATCACAAGGTACACAACATTTATTCTGGAAAACCCTCATGGAGGAGAAATCCCAATAAGAACTTCCTTAATATAGATTACCAGTACAATGCGAAGATAAAATACCAAACAATAGAGAATAAACAAGACTGAGCAATGTGCCTCTCTCTTCCTTATTCTCCCAACTGCATCTATCTCCAAACTTGTGCACTAGATGAGTGACTTGAGTGAGTGAGAGAATGAGGTGTTATCCTCTCTTATTTATACTAGCTGGCAGGTGCTAGGGTTGTGTCTCTTCACTAAGTTGGGCCGACTTCTTCACTTAGTGGTTAAAACCACTTCACTTATCCCTAGGGTCCAACTTTACAATCACCATCATATAACTAGGGTTTGACCAATCCACAAAAGGGGATTCGGTCATACAAAAGACCCGACAAGATCAATCCACAAAAGGGGATTTGATCTATAAAAAATAACTCAATAATAATTAGAATACTCTTTGCAGTTACAATATTTCAACTTTGCAAACACCCACTTGTGGGAGACTACAATCCCCTTAAAATATTTATAATATTCTCTATGATATTCGGCACTCTAATATGGAACTTAGCTACACATTTTGCATTATGATTTCCTGTAGTTTGATTTCCAGCACTTTGATTTCCTGCAGTCTTATTTCCATTACTCTATTTTCCTATAGTTTGATTTCCAACACTATGATTTGGATTATTAGCTACCCATTCTACACTTTGATTTCTTGAAGTCTAATTTCCATCACTCTGATTTCTTGCAGACTGATATATAACACTCTAATCTAGACACTACACTTTGATTTCTTGTAGTCTTCATCTTAAGCACTTTGATCGGGATATTGCACTATGATTTCCTACAGTCTTGATCTACAACACTCTAATATGGATATTGCACACTAATTTCCTGTAGTCTTAATCTATAGCACTCTGATCTAGATATTGCACTATGATTTCCTACAGTCTTTATCTACAACACTCTGAACTAGACACTGGACTCTTATTTCCTGCAGTCTGAATCTATAGCACTCTGATCTGGATATTTCACTCTGATTTCCTGCAGTCTTGATCATAGTATTGTTATATTCTCTCATTGACAACTCTTTATCCTATGATCTTCTCATTGGCCTCAGATTAACTCACTCTCATACGTGCCCCTGTATCATCCTATTCTTCAATTTGTTAAAATATGTATGCTAGTTCCTATAGTTTTTACCATGGTTTTGTTGCCCATAGAAAAATCAATACTATTGTATAAACCCACAATATTTTTCTTTGACCATGTCAAGAGACCATTTCAGGTTGTGTTCCATAAAAAATACTTGTTGTGTGAACACCACCAACAATAACTAAATCATTGACTTTTCTTCTCTGCGTTTTAATTCAAATTTAAGGCTTGACTGACTGATCATATACTCTTGAGATTTCAGAACCTTAACAAAAATAAATTCATGTGATTTTAATCTTCGTGATCCATCTAATATGCCTAGAACCTTCAACAAACCTTGAAACATGATTTCAGAAGTGACCAATTCATTTTCCATCATGTACACTTTCTCCTTCTCCCACAAATGCAAAGAAAACTTGGTTTAATATTTTTTTAAATTATCTGTACGAATTATAGACCCATCTTGACAAAGTCAAACATGATCACATCCTTTCCTTAGTCAATCATTACATAGTGGTTGTTAAAATGTTACCAATACATCATTACTGGAATCCTAAGTTTTTTCATTTGAGTATATTTGAATGCCCAACACATAATTACCAAAATCCTTAATTCTCGTAGTTGAGTAGCTTCATGTAGTTCAATACGTAATTATCGGAATCTAGAATTCTTGTTGTTGAGTTGCTTCCTACAGTTCATTGAATTCCCATAGTTGAGTTGCTTCATGTAGTTCAACACGTAATTACCGAAATCTTGAATTCATGTAGTTGAGTTGATTCATGTAGTTCAACATTTATTATCGGAATCCCAAATTCCTATAGTTGAGTTGCTTCCTGTAGTTCAATAGTTATTACCGGAATATTGAATACTTGTAGTTGAGTTACTTCATGTAGTTCAACATGTTCATACATTTATCCACTTTGACTTCAATGACAACACTTTCTCAACAATTCCAACAGAGGACGAACACCTTCAGTAACCACTCAAACAACCAGATCAAAGATCAACACATCAATTTTTTTACGTGGTAAAACCCCGATGGGGAAACATCCATGTCCCCATCCAACGAAGCCACTTGGAGCAATTTATTAATGCAAAAGAAAAAATTTACAAGAGAGTTTATCATAATCAATCATCGACAAATGACCCTCCATGCTCTTTAAATATAGATCGTGGACCAACTGGGTGCTAAGCCATGGATCAATGTAGTTGTTAAGATCAAGGATAATATGATCCATTGGATCACTCTATGTCGGGAACATATTGTGACCGTTGGATTACCTAAATACAAATGCATACAAAAGAAACACACTAAGAAACATACTTTTACCTAACGACACATTAGACCAAGTTGATCTTAACTAACTACTATGTGTCTAAATATCCTAGCATCCCCCCTTAAGAACAACTTGGGATAGGATTGAAGGATTTACAAAGGCGACAAAATAAGAGAAGGAAGGAGGCATTATAGCATATCCACCCTTAATGACAACTTCATGAAATCCTAACATATATTGAAGTTTCAAAAACTTCACTTATGTAAGAGACTTTGTGAAAATATATGCAATTTGATCTTTTGTAGTGCAGAAGAGCACTTCAATAAATCTATCATGAATGAACTTTATGATGAAGTACATGTGTAGCTCGATTTGTATGCTACATTTGTGTTGAATTGGATAGTTGGCGAGCTTGATGGCACTTTGATTGTCACACCAGAGGGTGGTCGAATGTTGTTGCTGGAAGCCAAACTCTGAGAGGATATGTCAAAGCCACAAGGCTTCTTTATTTTCACTAACCAGTGCTTGGTACTCTGCTTCTATTGAAGAAAGAGAAATAGCTTATTGTTTCTTACAAGCCTAAATGGCAGGTCCAGAACCAAGGCTGAAAACATAACATGCAGTAGACTTTTGATCATTAGGATTTTCGTCCCAATTCGAATCAGTGAAACCAACCAACAAGGGAGCCACCCATAAACTATAATGTATCCCAAACTGAACTATAACCCGAACATATTGAAGTATCATTTTAGTTTCTTTCCAATGGCTCTCATGGGGTGTTTGCATATATTGAGAAACAAGATCAATAGAAAAAGAAATACAAGGACATGTATGAGTCAAATATAAGAGGCTACCAATTAACTGACAATACAAAGTGGCATCAACTTTGGGAGAAGTACAAGTAGTAGCATTTTTTACTCTGGAGAAGGGGTTGGTTTATAATCTTCCATGTGAAAGTGGTGAAGAAGGTCACAAGCAAACTTAGATTGGGAAAGAAAAATTCCTTCCTTGGTTTGCGATACTTGGAGGCCAAGAAAATAATGTAAATAGCCTAAGTTTGTCATTTCAAATTTCATTTTAAGGTTAGATTTCAGATGGGTTAAATTTTTAGGGTCACTACCAATGAGGATAAGGTCATCAACATAAATAAAAAGGATTATGAGATGGCTTCCCACTTTCTTGGTATAGACATTTGGGTTAGAATGACATCTAGAAAAGTCGGTGTCAAGAAGAAAGTTGTCCATTTTGGCATACCAAGATCGTGGAGCTTGCTTAAGACCATAAAGAGATTTCTTAAGGCGACAAACAAGGATAGATTCATTCTCGTCATAGCCATGATGTTGTTCCATGTAGATTTATTCTTGAAAATCCCCATGCAAGAAGGAAGATTTAATATCCATCTAATGGACCTCCCATTTATGTGAGGCAACAAGGGATAGAACAAAGCAGATGGAATTTATTCTCGCTATGGAGGCAAAGGTTTCATTATAGTCAATGCCTTCAACTTGAGAGAACCCTTTGGAAACTAACCAGGCTAAGGAAAAAATAGGCTCCTACTTTCAATGGGATCATTAGAAGAGGAAATGAAGCCAAATCATGGTTGGTGAACATTAAAAGGTACATGATGTATGTATGATTTCAACCCTTGGAAAATACCAAGTCCACTAGTTATTAGTTGAATGATGATGCAAACCTATGGTGGGATCATCTCAAGAAAAGAGAAAAAGTGGATGAAGAGCACCTAAGATGGGACCAATTCAAGACACATTTCAACAAGAAGTACCAAGGCAAGTTGTACTACCGAAAGAAATAAAATTAATATTACTCACTCAAGCATAGAAGTATGGAAAAGGAATAATATGAATGCAAGTTTGTAGAGTTGCACAAATATTCCCTTTGACTTGGTGAAGAGTCTCAAGTAGGGAGATTCAGTAGAGGACACGAGGACCATGTTAGAGACAAGGTCAGAACATTCAATTTGAATACCTTAACACAAGTAATGCAAAGGACTAAGTTATGCAAAGATGAGGGACAACACAAGAACATGTTTAGTGGCAAGCTAAATCAAAGGATCAATAACCAAGAGACTTGGAGGTGGAAGTAAAATCAATGGAGCTTCAATCCAACCCACAACCTGAGCCCAAGAAAGAGGACAAAGCTCATGGAAATGCAGGAATTTTGTACTATAGAGTCAAATGTTTTGAATGTGAAGAATATGGGCACAAATCCTACAAATGCCCGAAAAATAGGAACCAAACTAGAGGAGTCATGAACCACTTAGAACCTAAATAAATTATAGGGGATGTAGTAAGAGGAAAGATTTGTGTAGCACTAGAAAATTGATAGGACGAGTATCAAGCCTCCCTCATCTAGACTATAAGTATTCTTTATGACCAATCATTCACCTTCTGGAGCTTCAATCCAACCCACAACCTAAGCCCAAGAAAGAGGATAAAGCTCATGGAAATGTAGGACTTTTGTACTATAGATTCAAATGTTTTGAATGTGAAGAATATGGGCACAAATCCTACAAATGCCCAAAAAATAGGAACCAAACTAGAGGATTCATGAACCACTTAGAACCTAAATAAATTATAGGGGATGTAGTAAGAGGAAAGATTTGTGTAGCACTAGAAAA
The DNA here is from genome assembly GCA_010110895.2 of Picea sitchensis. Lineage (NCBI taxonomy): Eukaryota > Viridiplantae > Streptophyta > Pinopsida > Pinales > Pinaceae > Picea > Picea sitchensis. The sequence continues at coordinate 336,574 of SNQJ01S0007998.1, read as the reverse complement.
CTAATAGGAAGAGTATCAAGCCTCCCTCATCTAGGCTCAAAGTATTATTTATGACCAATCATTCACCTTCTTGATTGACATCAGGAATACCCACAATTTCATACCTCCCACAATGTTGGCCAAATATAATCTAAGAACCAAGAAGCTCTAGGACCCTTGAAGATAAAACATCAGGAATACCCAATCATTCACCTTCTTGATTGACATCGGGAATACCCAATCATTCACCTTTTTCATTGACATCGGGAATACCCACAATTTCATACCCCCCACAGTGTTGGCCAAATATAATCTAAGAACCAAGAAGCTCCAGGACCCTTGAAGATAAGAATGACAAATGGTGCTAAGAAATGGATCAGCTAGGAAATTGATGGATATGTGGTAGACTTGGGAGGATGGAACATTAGAATATGTTTCCATGAGTTGGCCTTGGGAGATTGTGATGGGATAATATAACAGGACTAATTGAAACTCCATAAGTCCAAGGTCAATTGTTATCAAAACAAGATTGAATGTTTGGATGATGAAGGGATAATTAGAAGCATGAAGGGAGAAAACCCCCCAAGGCAATCAGAAAAATATCAGCAGTGCAAGACAAGCACAACGTGCAAGAGGGATGTAATGAATCCATAGAGGAATCAAGCATAGGGGCAGGAAAACTTCCCATAGTTGCACAATTTTGGGATGTAATCCTAGAAGAATTACCAAGGTTTCCACCAATCCGAGAAGTGAATTATAAAACAAATATAATGCTCGAAGAAACCCCTATATCGAATGCACCTTACAAATTAGGAACTAATGAGTTGGGTGAGATTAGTATGTAGMTACAATAATTGTAAAACAARGGATTTATATGCATGAGTGCCTCTCCTTATGGAGCTCCCATGTTTGTAGTTAAAAAGAAAGATGGAACATTCCAAACGTGCATCAATTACAAAATGTTGAATAAGGTAATTGTCAAAAACAAGTATCMTTTACCCAAGATTGGTGATCTATTCAATCAACACAAGGGAAAAAAGTTGTTCTCCAAGTTAAACTTAAGATCTAGTTATCATGAATTAGATTCAAAGAAGATATCATACCAAATATTGCCTTCAGGACTCGATATGGGCATTATAAATCATTGGTCTTACCTTTGGATTAATAAATTTCCCGATAGTGTTCATGAGATTGATGAATGATGTATTTCAAAAGTAACTTGACAAGTCTGTGCCAATATTAATTGATCACATCCTGGTCTATTCTAAAAACAAAGAGGAATATCATGATCATCTTCAATCCATGTTGCAAAATTTGTGGGAGCATTGGTTGTATGCTAAGTTGAGTAAGTGTGAAAACGTAGTTACCAGCTTAACGAGAACTCTCTCTAGAGTTCTCATTTTTTTAGAGCTCGCATTTTACCCCTGTTTCAAAAAGTGGTGCTACCGGTAGCACTCTTTTTCTAGAAGTGGCTAAAATTGCGACTTGTTTGAAATCGCAGCCTTGACATTGGAAACAAAACCCTGAAATTGACCCTCACATCGAAAAGGGATGCTACTGGTAGCACCACTATTTGTTTTGGAGTTAAAAATATGACCTAATTGAAACCCTTACCTTGACCATTGGAACCAACTTAAATAAAACACTAAAAATCGACTCCTAAACCTAAAAGTGTTATTACTTGATCATTAAATTGGAAGAAAAAAAAACACCCCTAAACAAAACAAACAAACAAAAAAATTAAAGGAAAAATAACATTTTTTTTAAAATAAAGAACAAAAACTTTTTGTTGAAAATCACAAAATTTTAATCAAAAAATGAATTAAAAATGAGTAAATATAAAAAAAAAAAATTAAAACAACCCTTAAAATTTAAAATTTAAAACAAAAAAAAATTATAAAAATTTTGAAAAAAAAAAACTAAAACAAAAAGGCGTTGTCTAGTTGTTCTACTAAATGGCTTTTTTCGTTGGAATCGGGCAATATAAATTTACAAGAATCACTATTTTTTGCTGTTCAAAATCCATTTCTAAATACATAAATAGATTTAGCATGCTGAAAAACCTATGGAGCACTCGAATTATATAGAAATAATCACTCAAATCTACGAATCTAACAATTTCTCGTCAGATTTTGAGCAAATGTCCCCGAAAAAATTGTCATTCCTTAATACGTTTAGCCTACAGCAAATAAAAATTATAATAAAAAATAAAACTAAAACATAAAGAAAATAACAATGAATTTTAAAAAAAAAAAAAAAAAAA
>SNQJ01S0007998.1:298993-334238 GCA_010110895.2 Picea sitchensis | reverse complement strand
AATTTTAAAAAAAAAAAAAAAAAAAACTTAAACACTATTCTAAATATTAACAAAATTAAACTTAAATTTAAAAAAATATATATATTCAAACTAAATAATTAAAAATATAATTTAAATCTTAAACAAATTTAAACTAAAAAAAAATCTATAATAATAATAATCTATTTTTAAGGTCAACTGTCAGACACCAAATTGGTGTATAAGACCTTCTTTGTCCAACGATTTTATTGGTAAAGTCTACAGAGGTATACATACCCTACCCCCTCTGGATTTGAACTTGTGACCTCTTAGGAGGAAACACATGTTCTTAACCATTAGGCCCACTCAGGCTATATAATTCATTAAAAACTAAAAATAAAATAAAGTGATTGGGTCGAGCATCGCCCCCTCCCCTTTACCACGGAATGCATGCATTTTCGACATCGCCCACCCCCCCTTTTCCACGGAATGCATTGCATTTTGTGGCAAGGGGGGAGGGCGTCCCCCAGCCACTTTATTTTTATTTAAAAGTTTAAATAAATTATGTTATAGTTTTTTGTGTTTTTTTTTTAATTTAATTAACACTTTTGTTTTTAATATTATTATAATTTAATTTAATTAAAACTTTTGTTTTTTAATATAATTATAATTTAATTTAATTTAATTATAATTTTTGTTTTTTTAATTTAAATTTTTTTTAATGGTTTAAATTATAACTTTTTTTTTAATTAATTTATTTTCTAAGATTTAGATTATAAATTATTTTTTTAATTTATAATCAATTTTTTTTAATACTTATATTAGTATTCAATCTTTTTTTTTAAATGATTGTTATTTTGTTTTTAATTTTTTATTTAATTTTTTTAATTTTTAAAATTTTATGATGATGATGATGATTATTAGCATTCACTAAGACCGAATTGGTCTATCGGACCTTAAGAGGGTAAGTGATTACTTGTGATTATTTAGAATTTTGTTTATGTGCTTGAAAAGCATTAAGAGAAGCTTTCCAAGATCACCATACTTTTGTTGAGTTAAGATGTTAGGAAGGTTGGTAGTGTGATAAATATTTTGAAAATGAGATCTAATATGGGTATAGGCTGGACAATCTAAGTGAAAGTTCTTTTCATAATATTTTGAAAAATGAGATCTACTATGGGTATATAGGTCGACAATCTAAGAGAAAGTAAGTTTTTCATCTTCATCCTTCTTAGTGTCACAAGCAGACACACCATCCCATGGCATTTTAGGAATTGACCACCTTCAGCCACTATGGAGCTCAGGAGAATTTGTTCTTATCTTAGCAATGCTTATTTTTCTTTGCACTTTAAGTAAAAACAGATAGATAATTTTGATCTTCTAGATTAGGTTGATTATATCTTATAATACCTTAATTTTCTTTTTTCCTCTAACTTTTATCACACTGTTGCATTTTCTCTTTTAAATTTGATTTGACGCTTAATAATATCTTTTTTCTACAAAATGGTTTCTTCCATGATTCCCCAATAGTTTAACCAAGACTGCATGTTCTTTTATGCTATCCCTCGCTTGGAGTCGATGGTGGTTATGAGACTCTGATTTTGAAGCAATTTTAGTAGCCTCTGTCTTCCATGTTGTTTAACTTGTTCTATACATTAGGTATCTAATAAGGCCATGCTCTCAATGGGGAGAGGCTTGTTTCTAAGAGGAGGATGGGATAGGGGGCGATTTTGATTTTGAGATTATAGGTTATAAAATTCTTTTGTATTTTCTATATCTTTCTCCCGGATTCACGAGAGATACTCTACATCCCAAACTTCACATCCATAAATAATAATAGGTGTAACAAGAGTCTCAAAGAGAGTTTCCTCTTATCCCAACTCCAAACATCAACTCCATTTATAATTGTTTTCAAGCCCATATAAGATTTCCATCCCCCAATAACTTTTCTTCAATGCTATAATTCCAATTGAGCTTGTGGTGAATATCAATTCCAAGATATTTGTATGAAGTAATTTCCTCCAAGTTGTTAAGTTATATGAAGCTATCATAAGAGATCTTATTGATTTAATAATAATGACCTTAGTCTTATCGATATCAACAGTCATACCCATATTGGAGAAAACCTGAGGATTCTTAGTTGGTTTGCAATATCATGGGGACTCCTTTGCCATAAGAACTATATCATCGGCATAAAGAAGAAGATTGATGACTATACCAAGAGAGTAGGGCCGACATAATAACCCGGGATTTTTCCAAGCATTCTTCTAACTTCTGTCAATGTATATACAAAAAGGGTAGGGGACAAGGATGTCCCTTGTTTGACATCGAGCATTGCGCTAATCTCTTTTGACCAAATCTGTTTTTAAACTTAGTAAATAACGTTTTCATACATCCTTATTAGTAGCTCCTCAACTCGAGAGGCACTTTTATCTTTCCAACCTATTCCAAAGTTTTTTCCTAGGAACTATGTCAAAAGCTTTTCTCAAGTCAACAAAACAACAAAAGATTGGTTTTAGAGAGCCATGAACTCCTCTAGAATGATCCTAAAGGTAACAAGATGGCTCCATACAATTGAATGATATCTCCTAAACTGGCCTGGCCTTTAGCTCTTTTTTAATTATTACTTTCTAGCCAAAGGCTAATCTTCTTTTCCAAAATAATTGCATAAAGCTTAACTAAAATCGAAGCACCTATAATGGTCCTATAATTAGAGGAATGTTTCTATCCCCATTTTTAAAATAGGAACAATGAGGTTTTGCATCCAAGGCTTCAGTGGAAGTCATTCTTGACTGCTAAATTGAAGAGCTTGTGTACAGAGGGATAAGGATCATTCTCCCATTTTAAAAATTTCACCTTGGTAGTCTTCAATGTCCTTAGTTTTCCCATTTTGTGAGCCACTTAACCCCGAACCTATGTCATCTAAAGAAAAATTTTCCTTTGTAGGACAATAGGAATGGTGTCCATGGCATTAGGAGCTCATAAAAACTTTTAAGGTAGGAATTCCAGTACCTTAAGGGAATCCATTATTTTCTTTAGTATTGTGATTTAGAATTTGGTTGCATCCTTAGGATCCAACTTGTATAGTTGTGAAAGTTGCTCTGCTTTTATTGATATAGTGTCTTTTTTCCCTTTTAATTAAGTATTTTGTATGTATTGATCTTATCGTATTTTAAGGGCTCATTAGAAGCATTTCTACCTGATTTCCTAGCAATTTTACATCTTTATCATACCAATATTGTTCTATTTCTTTTATAGGACACCTTGAAACAAAACATGTTAATAGAAGTGGAAAGGTAGCAAAATTATGATAGAGTTCTTCACTGCTGTCCTTATAAGTTAGGAGGTTTAATCTCTAATATTTAAACTCTTTTGAAGAAATACTAACTTTTACTTTGGTTTCAAAAGCACAAATCTTTGATTTATTACAATTCTCTTCAATGGTGCTCCTATGCATGGAAAAATTTTAGAGTTAGGGTTAAAGGTTTAAGGACGAGTTGGGCTCATGGTCATTTAAAAAGGTCAAAAGTTGCTATTTGGTTGGAAACGGGGATATCGTGGAGCATCACATAATCTACAACACTACTACCTAGCCCATGAATACGTGTCATTTGGTTGGAGTTTCACACTTCATTACTCCATAGCAAATTATTAGGTATTGAGAGATGAAGAGCTTTAACTAACTCAAGACTCTCAAACAAGTTCTCAATTAGGTCTTCAAATCTTATTTTGTAGCTATTAGATAAACAAGGTCCTCATCTAGCCATAAAGGATTATGGTTGGACTCATTAATTAAAAGAGTAGCTTGTTTAGTCGTAGTCCTAGTATCACTAAAGTCTCCTAGCGTGAGGATATTACCTTCATTTTTCAAATTATAAATATCTTGTTCTAAAATTATTATAGGGACAATTTTTATCTAGATTGTTTTTCTTATAAAAAGAAGAATTAATAAGTGCAAAATAAAAATTTATATATACATCTTCTTAGCATTGGTGTTCGAAATTTCTATCCAAATGTATTGATTAAGAGGGCTAATCTTATGAAGTTGAATGAGGAGAAATGTTCTTTCTAATATAACAAGTTATGCCTCCTATCCTCCACGATGGGATTTTGTGTTCCATGTCAATTCACAAGACAAAATCCTTCCATGTTAAATCTTAGACCCCATGCTCCCCAAGCTTGCTAGATGAGTATCAATATCACTGGATCCAACTTCTATCATAGGACCTTTGCACCATGGAAAGCCACTCTAATAATTCCAAAAATTGATCCCAAGTGTCCCAAATTCTATTTATTATTATCCTTCTAGTCTCTATCCCTAACAATAGCTTTTCATTTCTAATTATTCCCCATTTTCCTTCTTCTTTTCCCCGGCTTATTTTAATTTTGAACTTCCTTCCTTAATTCACCTTGGTCTTATGGAATGAGGTCATTATTTATATTCCCTCGGAATCTCTTTTAAGCTCTAGAGATTTCCATTAAGTATAAAGAGTATTTATGGTCATTACAACTTGTTTTGACACGGATCAACCTATCTTGTGATCAATTATTTTTCCTAGCCTCTTTGCTTCTATGAGGTGTTGTATCACCTAGATTTATTTTAATTCCTCCTTACTATTTTTAATGTGTCCTCATATTTTTGTTATTTTATACCAAAAATATGAGGTTCAATGATATTTTGTTACGCTCATGGTATAGCTCTGATTAGTTTATTCATTTTGATGGGTTTGATATCCAATTTGTTTTCCATATTATCAAGGGTCAAATTGTTGGTTAGTTTTTCTTCTAGCTCTTTAATCCCATTCCCCTCTCAAGTTGTGGTTTCTTCCTCCTTCTTGGGTTGATTGTTTATGTTTTTCCATTTCTTGAATTCTATCCTTTATTGTTTGTAATTCTCTCTTGAACCTTAAGAATCTATCCTCTATTTGGTTTTGAATGGTATCTTTAATTTTGTATCAATCATTGCCTCTAGCTCCCATTTGAGTTTTACCGCCTCTTTCACTTTTTTTTTCTCTAATGTTTCTAACTCATTTGATTTTAAGATATTTCTCTCTTCTTCTTCTTTTTTCACCATTCCATATAATCCTAAAGGATCTCTAGTGTGATTTTGGGGGGTCTCTCCCTGTTAGGATGAGTTTTGAATAGGTGGTGGAGTGCTCCATACTGAAAAGAAGAGGAGAAAAAAAGATGTAACAATTATTATTATGGATTGACTTTATCTCTCAAATCAACTTTTACTTATCAAACTTAAAATAAATAAAAAATAAAATATATTTAAATCTCTTTACATAAAATTAAAATTGAATCAAAGTAAAAAGTGACTCACCTCATTTCAGATGTCCAATTGCTCAACCTGTTGAAGAAGCCAAAAATAATTTCCGAAAACCGCAGAGAAGTCCAGAGAGACTACAAAGATTATTCTGGGTAAAAAAGGTAAAAACCAAAGAAAAGTATTATTCTCATTCAAAACCCCAGACATATAATCTTAGAAATAAAATATCTCCTTAAAAATAAAAATAAATAAATAAATAAAATAAAAAAGTATTATTCTCATTCAAAACCGCAGAGATATAATTTCAAAACTGCAGAGAAGTAGTATTCTCCTTCAAAACCGCAGAGAAATAATTTCAAAACCGCAGAGAAGTAGTATTATTGTTCAAAACCGTGGAGAAATATTATTCATGTTCAAAACAGCAGAGAAATAATTTCAAAACCGCATAGAAGTATTATTCTCATTCAAAACCCCAGATATATAATCTTAGAAATAAAATATCTCCTTAAAAATAAAATAAAAAAGTATTATTCTCGTTCAAAACTGGAGAGATATAATTTCAAAACCGCAGAGAAGTAGTATTCTTGTTCAAAACCGCAGAGAAGTATTATTCTCGTTTCAGATATACTTTTGTTTGGTGTTTTTAATTTTTTTTAAATGTTTATGTTTAGTCTTTATATTTTAATTTTTTTTAAAACACCTATATTTTAGTTTTAGTTTTATGTTTTTTAATTATTTTTTTATTTTTTTTTAAGTTTTTTTTTAATTATTTATAAAAAAAAAATTGTGTTTTTGCTTCTTTTTTTTCATTTTTTGTATTTTAAATTTAGAATTTTATGTGATTTTTTTCAAAATATATATATTTATTCATTTTTAATAAAAAAAAAATGGTCATTTGCTATTTTTTCAACATTTTTTTTCTTCTTTATTTTTAAAAAGATGTGCAACAATTTTTTTTTCTTTATTTCTAAAAAAAACTCCTTAAAAAAAAAAATCCAATTTAATTATTTTCTTAGTGTAAATCAATAAAAAATAAATAATAAATAAATAAATTATCAAGTAATAAAAGTTTTAGATTTTTCTCGAAGGTGTAGATCAGTTGGCGATAGAGTGCACTATTAAGGCACTCCTTGTGACATCATTTGGTTTGAACCTTGTAAAGCCATGTGTACCACGCGTGGAAACACATGCGTATGCTTGGAGGTTATAGTGGTAGTGATAGAAATCGACCTCATGTCACACAATTACAAGCCCGCCCAGTTGTCGATTCTGCCAGATACAAAAAAAAAAAATAGAACTTTTAGATTCAGAAGTCGATTTTCAATGTTGTATTTGCAGTGGTGTTGGTGGTCAAGGCCATGTTTCAATTAGGTCATAGCTTTAACTCCAAAAAAAATCGGTGTTGTTGGTAGCATCTCTTTTCAATTCAAGGGTCAATTTCAGGGTTATGTCCACATTATGTCGCAATGTCAAGGCTACGATTTCAAACAAGTTGCAATTTTAACCATCTCCCAAAAAAGGGTGTTATCGGTAGCACCACTTTTTGATTTGGGGGTTGATTTTGGTGTTTTTTACCCAAAAATATGATATTTTTGGGTTAGAGTTCTTGTTTTGAGGTCATAGTTCTCGTCAAGTTGGTAACTATGTTTGAATTATTCGAGAAGGAAAATCAATATCTTGGGAACATAATAGTTGAACAAGGACTAAAGGTGGACCCCAAGAAGATAGAATCCATATCTAGTTTGTCAACCTTGAAGAATGCAGCTAAGGTGAGAAATTTTCTAGGGTTGGATGACTACTATTGAAGGTTTGTTGAAGGCTTCTCAAGGATTGCAAGCCCTTGTGTTCTTTTTGGGCTCTTGATATGCCACTATTGAGTGTGATTGTGTTCACCAGAGATTAAGCTATTAGTAAGATCCTTGCAAAGGGGTGCCACTGTTGAGTGTGATTTTGTTGAATAGGGGCTAGGGTGGTAGTAAAACCCCCACACACTATATCCTAAGGGTTTTTTGGGGTGTTGTAGATTAGGATCGTCTCCACCACACTGAGGTTGATCAACTAGGAGTCTTATCTATGAAAATCTGAATTGTATGATATATTTGCAAAGAGTTCTATGTACCCTAAATTCCCCACCTCATTAATCTTGAGTCATACTCAAGGGGAAATACCTGTGAAGGTAGTTACAATAATTTGGTGTAAAATATAACCTTGAATGCAATTTCCCCTGTATTGGTTAACAATAAAATTGTGGAGCACTTGAGCACTTTCTGGTTTGGCACTAGGACTTCATTAAGATAAGGACTACACATACATGATGTTATGTTTAATTTATGCAATCTTTGGGTATTACTAGTTTATGGTGATTAAGTGTGAAATTGTTGAATTTATTGTTGAACCATGGCATGCCTTTCTTAATTTTTTATTTTTTTAACAGAGACAAGATATTTTCATTATATAAAAAGGAGTACAATGATGGAGGACACATCAAAAAAAATTACATTTCCTCTGCAAGATAGAGTCTAGAGTGACTATATGATCATGGACTGATTGTTCTAAACTAGATATCCAAACATTCTTGCAAAGAACAATTTTAACAAACTAATTGAGCAACACAATTACAAAAAAATACATGAGTTATGGAGGTTGAGTGTCATCAAATGACTCCTTTCCTGCAGCAAATGAGAGAGTTCCATGTTCTTCTATTTCCATAGATTCTAGGGGATGTCCTACTGAATCTGCTTCTCTGGAAATTGGATGGAAGGAATTGACAAAAGCATGATTGATTGAAGATCTGGACAAAGAGTACACATGTTGGGGGGTTACCATGTTACATGGTTGTTGGTATTATATTTGTAAGGCATCAATCCTCCCAATCTGATATTGAAGCAGTTCCAATAGTTCTACCAACTTCCTGGTTAATAAACACTCCATATCTGAGATTTTTTCACTGAGACTATGGAAAGCTTGGGAAATTGCTTGAAGAGATTATTCATGTTGCCTAATGGTTTTCTTAACATCTCTATTTTCAGTGTCCCCCATTTATTTGATTTTATAGTTATATGCATAAAGATGAAAAAACCACATAGGGTTTGCACCCCGAGCTCCAAACTACAATGAATGGGGAGGAGGGGTCGCACCAAATTTACAAAGCTTGGAATGAAAATTGTTTCCAATGCAATGATGAAGGGAGAGAAGAAAGGAGAGAAACCCAGATGTCATTAGACCATACCAAAGCAACCAACAGCAGAATTGGAACGCCAACCTGATGTACACCCTCAATACTCGTGGCTTCTAGTGCGACAACACCAAGGAACCTGATCTTCTAGAAAGTATCTGAAGGAAAACCCATGACCACGGTCCATCATAGTCGAAACACAAACATTCCATGTAGACATATGACTCTACACTTTACCTCCATCAGGTGACTTTCCCAACAATTTGAGTGGTTCACACATAAGAAGAAATAACTAGTCACTCAAGGCAAGTTGGAGAATAAATGCGCTAGAGTAAATGCCCATCGGTCATGTTCGCAATGGCATGTGCTTGCCACACATAAACTCATACTTCGTGAACACATGGATGCATATATGGTCAAGAAATGTGAAGGGTAGAGACTAACCCATTTTTAATCAAAGATTCATGAGATATATGAGAAGCCAATTTTTCCCAATGATCTGCCCTGCTATTGAGATTATGTTTAACATGGAGGAAGGATACCTCTTCAAATCGAGTGACTAGACTTCTTATTTGAAAGAGAAAGGAGTTTAATGCATATTCCCCGCTTATTTTCGAGTTTTCATGGCATGAATTATGAGCATCAAGCCTCCTAATGCCAATAAATTTTGAATTCCCATCTCCTTTGTAGGATTAGGCCCAACCATGGAGAGTAGGCTTCAGCAATATTGTTTGAAACCATTCATAATTCCCACGCATAGTACATCAAATTTGTTCCTCCAGAATCAATGATATTCCCACCTACTCTTGTTTCCCTTGGATTATTTCGTGAAGCTCCATCAAATAAAAGAATCTTATATTTATGTTGAGACTGTCATTCTTGGAACTATGTATGATTTTTCCTAATAACCCACTGAGGATGGTGAATATGGATGCCTTATATAACTAGTTTAGCGATGGATAAAGATGAAATTTAGTGAACCAAGTAGTTTCCTAATCATCCAAACTTTGATTTTGCATATTTCCTTGAGTCCTCATGTGCTTAGATAGAAGGGAAACTACTTTAGAGGCAACCTATCTTGTTGAGAATTTTTCATTTTGTAAGGTCAATTCATTTTGGAGTTGTAAGCCCATAAACCATTCTGACAGGGATGTCGAGAGAAGAATGGGAGAAACTCGAGAGAAGGGAAAGGAGTACAATTTGACTATGTCTTTCAAATTCAGCGTTGTTGAATGTCTCATGTGAAGACTCGACAAAGAAACTATGGGACAAGTTGGGAAGATTGTGTCAGTCGAAATCTTTGGTAAACAAGTTGTTCCTTCGAAATAAATTGTATATTTTGAGGATAAGTGACGGGAGATCGGTAATAGAGCACCTTAATGCATTCAATATTGTAATAAGTCAGTTATTGTCTGTGGATATTAAAATCACTAAGGAGGAGAAATGCATAAGGCTATTAATTTCTTTGACATACTTCTGGGATAGCTTAGTCATGGCTATAGGGAGTAATTTGACCACATTGACAATTGAAGATGTGGTTTCATCTCTATTGTCAATAGAAATGTGATGGAAGAACATGGAAGGATCAACCAAAGATGCCTTGATGGTGAGAGGTCGATCGGTCGACAAAGATAAAGGAAAATTATCTAGTAGAAAGTCTAAGTCAAAGGGTAGATCTAAATCCCCAGTTCAATCGATGAGAAGATGTTGGAAATGTGGTAAACTTGGGCACTACAAGAGAGCCTATAAGTCAAAAGTAACTCATATCCCTATATCCGACGAGAAGCAGTCGACTAAAAGAAAGACTACTCTAGATAAAGGAGGCAATGTGTATCTGGCATCAACCAGTACATAGTCGGATCATGATGTTTGGTTGATCGACTCGGGTCCATCCTTCCATATGACACCTCACAGAGAATGGTTCTATGAATATGAAATATATGAAGGGGGGGATGATTCTTGGGGGATGAATTCACAACCAAATTGTCAGACGACAAATATTTCAGCTGATATTGCAAGATGGGAGGAGAAATACCCTTACAGGTGTGCTACATATTTTGGGTCTGGAAAGAAATATGATATCTATCAGCAAAATGAGTGATGCAGGAATGTTCAAAAGGATATGTGAAAAATGGTCAAGGGAGCAATGGTCTTAATGAAAGGAGTTCAAATCATAAACGTAGATAAGTTGTTAGGGAGTGTTGACTTAACTGGATGCAACATTACTTCTGAAGTCAACTCGACTCGACTCTATCAACAAAAACTAACTCTATTGTTCTTCGTCAAGTCAATCTGACCATGTTATGGCACCAGAGGATGGGACACATTGGTGAAAAAGGTCTTCAAGTTATGCACAAAAAAGGTATGGTCGAAGGATTTCCTTATTGTAACTTGGAAGTTAATTTTTGTGAACATTGCATATATGGAAAAAAAAAAAATGGGTTAGATTCCCATCTGGAGCGACAATGGAAAAAGAGATTCTCGAATTGATACATAGTGACGTGTTTGGGCTTGCGCTAGTCCCTTCACTTGGTGGATCCTCGTATTATGCTTCCTTCATAGATTATTTTTCTAGGAAGACATGGATATATTCCCTACGGAAGAAATAAGAGGTTTTTAATAAATTCAAAGAGTTTAAATATCTTGTGGAAAACCAGACATATAAGAAGATCAATGTGTTCAAAATTGAAAATGGAGGTGAATTATGTGGAAAGTATTTTGAGTGGTTTTGAAAATAGTGTGGCATAGCATACAAATTTGAACAAGCTATGGGATCCACTATTAAGAAATACAGTGTACAGTCAATATGTGGTCTTCAGGGAATTTGGAGGAACTTCCAAATATGAAGGGGTTCAAATGGAGAAAGAACCAAAGAAGTTGGTGTTTGAACTGAGGAACAATGAGCATGATTCAAATGAATTAGCTAAATCAGATGAAGAGGTGGAACATCTGACTCCGGTTGTAAGGAGATCTAAGCGAGTAAGAAAACCAACTGAAAGGTATAGTCCACCCTATTTTCGTTTTGCATTTGATTTATACGCCATTGAAGAGGAGCGTAAGTCAATTAGGGAGGAAGTCGACTCAACATAAGGTAAACTCTGGAAGGACGCCATGGTCAAAGAAATGGAATCATTTCATAAGAATGAGGCATGGCATTTAGTAGATCTACCTAATTGAAGGAAACTCGTCAGTAACAAGTGGGTGTTCAAGAGAAAGTTAAATGCAGCAAGTCAAGTCGAGAAATTCAAAGCTCGACAGGTAGAGAAAAGATATTCCCAAGTCAAGGGAGTCAACTTCGGTGAGATTTTTCCCCTATTGAAAAATTAACTTCCATTAGAGTACTAATGTCTTTAGCTGCAACATTTTATCTTGAAATAGATAAAATGGATGCCAATATAGCATTCCTACATGGGGACCTGGAAGAATAAATCTACATGAAAGAGCCTAAAGGATTTGTATTTTAGAGAACGAAAGAGCTAGTTTGCAAATTAAAAAGATCCATTTATGGTCTAAATCAATCGCCACGGATGTGGTATCAAAATTTTGACACATACATCCCTAGTTTGGAATTTGTGAGAAGCGAGGTTGATCACTGTGTATATTCCAAGGAAGAAAGCAGTCATTTCATATATGTAGATTTGTATGTCTACGATAAGTTGTTGGTCAGAAACAGCATGGACGCAATAAAGGAGGTGAAGAAACGGCTATCCTCCAAGTTCTACATGAAGTATCTCAGTGCAACGAACTTCATTATAGGAATGGATATCAAGAGAGAATGGGTAGTTAGAAATATTTGGTTGAATCAAATAAAGTATATTGAAACCGTTTTAAATTGTTTCAACATGTAGGATTGCAAGCCAGTCAAGGTGTCAATTCTTGTGGAGCAAAACTAATTGTTGAATAGTGTCCCAAGACATAGGAAGAAATAGAGGACATGGCATGTAATCCCTATGCAAGTTTTGTTGGTAGTTTGATGTATGTGATGGTCTACACTCGACCAGACATTGCTCATCCAATGGGAGTATTGAGCATATACATGTCGATGCCTAGGAAAGAGCATTGGTCTATTGTCAAGAGAGTATTCAGGTATTTGTGTGGTACAAAAGATTATGCTATATGCTACCAAGGGAAACTTGAAGTTGACAGGGAACTATAAGTACATGGATTTGTCGACGTTGAATGGGCTAGAGATACGAATCAACGAAGGTCGACCAGTGGATGTGTTCAATATGTTCGGTGGAGAAATCAATTGGATGAGTAAGTGACATGCAGTCGTAGCCTTATCAAAAACAAAATTTGAATACATGGTAGCCACTTATGCAAGCAAAGAATCAGTATGGTTGCATCGACTGTGTCCAAGGATTAGGTTTGAGAAATATAGAGATATGAAGATAAATTGTGATAGTCAAAGCGAAATGTTTTTAGCAAAGAACCTATCTTACCATTCTAGGACTAAGCATATTGATGTACAATACCATTTAGTGAGAGACATGGTAGAAATAAAGAAGGTGTTGTTGGAGAAGGTAGACACTTTGGAAAACATAGCAAACTCTTTGACCAAGTTTGTGAGTGTTATGAATTTCTATTGGTGTAGATAGGCAATGGGAATTGATGCCCTGGGTCAATGAACAGAAGTTCAAGTTCTCTTGTATCAGCAAAGAAGACAACAAGTGGGAGAATGTTGGGTTGTTATATTCTTTGTAGTGAATGAACAATCATCTGATTGTCTAGTCAAGGTGGATTGACTGGGTGATAATTTGATCGATGATTCAAGTAGAGTTGACGGTTAAAGTTGAGGTCGAAGTGATCAACTGGGAATTTGAAAGGTCATCCAACATGAGGTCGACAAGAGGTTGAGTGGAAACTAACTAAAGACCAACTAGAAGTCGACTAGGTAGTCAACTGGTAATTAACTGAAGTCAACTGTAACAAAATCCCGAAATTCGTGGGATTATAGTCAATCATCTGCATGTATCTGTAATTGTTTTGGGGAGCCATGATTTAGGGTTTTTCATGTTGTAAAGCCTATAAATAAGGTGTGTTGTAATTGTAATAAGTTGATCTTCATGTTAGTATTATTGATCGTGTAGATGAAAGTCGAATTGGCTTCAGGATTGTTCTTGTGTAAAGAAAGAAAGTATGATGGATATTGTGTCTTAGGTGTAGACCAAGGTTAATCATGTAACTCTTTATTCAATGAATGAATAAGACAACAAGAGAAAAAGATGCTCAAGGAATGTTCTTTTTCCCATTTGTGTTTCCAGGGTAAAATATTTGTGCATTGTGTCATTTATTTCTTGTTTAAATATGTCTTCTCTTTCTTGGATGGTTTAGTGTGGGTGTTTTTTTCCTGACAATAGCTTGAAAAGGCCCTAATCATGCTTCCAAATCTAAAGGTATTTTAGATCGTTTTTAGATCTTGACGATCTGCCAATTTATCTTTTGCAAGAATACAATCCTCCTAGATATTAATCTTTCTTCCATTTCCTAGAATCCATGATATGTTATTTTGTATAATGGGAATAGCAGCTTGAATCAACCCAACAATGGGGATCCTTTTGATTTCTTGGGAGGTTTTTCTATACACCTTTGTCTCATCCTCTAAAATAATTTTTCCAAAGTAGTATCTTCCACCATGTTGTTTGTCTTGTAATCAATCCCTAGACTAGTTTGGCGTCCATCGCTACATTCATAAGAACTGGGTCTTGAATCCCCATTCCACCACGATCAATAGATTTCATTACCACGGCCCACTTGACAAGATGGAATTTTTTTTCATTGCCCTTTCCTCCTTTCCATAATTTTTTTTGAATTTCAAGTGCTATATGATTGGTGATGAATTAAGGGGCCAATAGCGTTGATATTTGAAACAAAGGGAGGTTCGACAGGACTGCCTTTATTAACACAATTCTTCGTATCAGATTAAGCCACTGCAATCCCCATAGCAAAAAAAAAACTCTTGATTTTCTCTACAATACTTTGTCAATCCTTCGAAGAAGCTTTTTTTAAGGAAAATAAGAATTCCTAAGTACCGAAATGAAGACCAATTGTCAGTGGAATTGAATTGAAAATATGAGAGATGAGTTGTCTTACCTGGGCTTTAACATTCCGACAGTAAATTTGACATTTGTGTTGATTCACTTCTCCTCCAGATGCATCCAAGAAAGCCTTGAAAAATTGTTTGAGTCTTGAGGCTATCGTTATCATTGATCCTCCAAGTAACAAGGTGTCATCCACAAATTGGGCGCCGTTAATGTTTTTCACTCCACATGCTATATGAATGCCTAGCATAGCTCCATTCAGCCTTTCTTGTTCCAACTTACGACTCATGGAGTCTGCCATCAGAATGAAGAGCATAGGGGAAAGGGGACATCCTTGGTGAAGACCTATGTTGCAGGAAAAGAATTTAGTAGGCCAAACATTTACCAAGGGCACTAACTATGGAGCACTGATGCAAGAGGAAATCCAAGAGATGAAGGAATCA
Source organism: Picea sitchensis (assembly GCA_010110895.2). Lineage (NCBI taxonomy): Eukaryota > Viridiplantae > Streptophyta > Pinopsida > Pinales > Pinaceae > Picea > Picea sitchensis. Next base: position 319,349 of record SNQJ01S0007998.1, on the reverse strand, counting down.
TTGAATCCAAATTTTCGTAAGACCTTGAAGAGAAAGGAGTGTCACACCTGTCAAAGGTATTGGCCATATCCACCTTAACCACCATACCATTTTCTTTGGCCAACATGCTAGAGTGAATAGATTCCTGCACTAAAACAATATTATCAATGATATGCCTATCACATATAAAACCCCCTTGATTATCAAAAATTATTTTTGGCATAATTTTTTTAATCGAGAAGCAATGATTTTAGTCATAATTGTATAGGAAACATTGCACAAGTAAATAGGCCTGAATCTGGAGAATGAGGAGGGGTTGGTTTCTTTTGGAACAAGGTCGACAAAGGAGGAGTTGTTGTTTCCACCCAGTTTGTTAGAAGTATGAGCATACCGAAGCATACATCTTAAATCATGTCTTTCTTAATTGTAAATTGTTATGTTTAATACTCTTTTTTATTAGATTTGGATTACGTAGCTATGTCTTAAACTTAAAGGGGAAACAAATTGGTTATTCAAGTAATGCCTTGTTGGGATATTACACTTGATGATGCCATGAGAGTTTCTAGCAAATGCTAGAGGTACTAATGGAGGGAGTCGTTGAAGCCGACTAGGTGATGTTGGAGCATGTTTTGTGAATGCTTCTACTAACATAGTAGGCAAGAGGAGGCCTATACTATGTCAAGTAGCCCAAGATGGCCATATTGTGAGAGATCTGATGCAAGCTTGTTCAATGAGGCACCTCTTTTAGGAGATTTATATCCCCTTGATGTGATACCATCAACCTAGGGGTAGTATGGTAGTAGTGAGCAAGATGTCCCCAGTTTTGTATAGTGGCACGTGTATGTAATTTTTGGAAACACAAATAATATATGATGTACACATTAATTATGTGTGTGTGTGTGTGTGTGTGATGTTTAATGGGTTTGCACATGTACTCATGTTATTCACATGCTTTGGTATGGTTTGTGTAACTATATGATGATGTGTATGTGCATGTGTTGTGTGTTTTTCTACTTGTAGTTAATGTGAAATATTTTGTCTATACAAAACTTGAATTGTTATGTTATTTGCATAGGTATTGTGCCCTCTAGGAACATGAATGAATGTGGTGGTACAAATTGTTGTAATAGAAGTCTAACCTGTAGATACTTCAGAAAAAGGGGTGACTCTCGAATGTTGTAAAATTTGTTGCATTGTGACACAATCCATTGGGAATCGAGGTGAACTTGAAGATGGTGGATGTCAAGGGTGATTGCATCAAGAAGTAAGCCAATTGTGACCGCAGATTCAACCTAATTAATGGTTGCACGAAAAAGGCATACATCACTCGAGTGGAGTAGTGTCTATGAAAATGAGTAAATGGACCCTATAGCTAACTTGAAACTAGATTCTAAGTCAAGTGCATTCACCATCATCAAAGACGATGTAACAAGGTGCAATAAGAACCATATGAACAAGCATTTTAATATAGCAAAGCATTTTTCATAACTAAGCATAAAAGGTAAAATTTTAAAAAAGAATAACCTTAAGCTATATAAAACATGGGTTGTTTTAGTTTTTTGTTAGGCATAGAACTGCTTCAAGTAAAACTTGTTGAGGGATTCCTCTTGGTTATCAAGTTCATAAGCCCTGTCTCCAAGAAACATTTGATGATGTAGAGGTCACCTTCACTAAAGTAGTGAGGGTGGACTTGTTGAACAAAATAATCCTTGGAGCACTTTTTCATGGCCTCATTAGTTTGTAAGGCAGCACGACAGTGCTTCCCTATGTTTTACAAGGAAACTAAGAGTTGTCCCTAGTCAATGGTGTTAGGGAGAAGTTTAATCACTAAATGGAGAGGGGGGGTCTCGCATTCAATGGGTAAAGCTACCTCTAAGCCATAAACAATATTCATTGGCTAATCTTGACAAATGTTGATAAGCCCATAATGTCAAGAATGTCATGTTCATACCAATTGGTTTTATGTTTCTTTACTGTCTATTAAAGCATGGTTTTGAGAATTTATTGATGGCTTCAACTTGGCCATCAACCAAGGATAGCATGGAGTGAATAACTCGTGTTTAAAGCCTAATTGTTAAGCCAAATCGTAGAATATTGTGTTCTCAAAGTGTGTGTCATGGTCAGAGACCAATGGTTGAAGGACACCAAACTGAGTGATGAGCTTAGCTTATTGAACCCTAGAAATGGTTAAAAAGGTCATAATTAAAAATTATATTCTCCTTACAATAAGATCCAATAAAAAATTATCGAGAAACGGTATTTACAAAGAATGTTGGGAAAGTACATGAGAAGTAAAGAATCAAATGCTACTAGATTTTTTGTCAATATTAGATTAAATGAATATCACTCTCTACAATGGTTTGTAAACAATAACTTGTTGAAAAAGGTGTGTTTGTTACAAAATTGTCAATACAAGTTTTCTTAAAAAAATTTGCTAGTTGTTTACTAATTTGGCATTGTTTCTCAAACAAGCTCATTGTGAAAGAGGCTTTAATAAAGAACATTATAAATGTAGAAGTTAGTCGATAGATTTGCAAATGTGAAGGGTTTGGTAAATTTGTAATTTACTTCTACTACTGGCTACTTTCCTATTTAGTAGTATAGTGTGCTAGGCTTGACCTTGGTTACAAGGTCCATTAAGGAAAAATTTCCATTTAAGTGAATAGGGTTATAGTTGAAATAATAATGGTTTTTAAAGAGATCCTTGGCTAAAAGTGGGAAACACCTTAAAATAATAGTAATTAGCATCAAAGATGCTTTCAATATATGATCTTCATATGATGCGATGATACTAGAGATCCAACTTCAGCTATACAATGGTATCACTTTCAAGAATAACAATAACTCATTTTTGTCTTTAGAAAACAAAAAAGATTCAAGGTATTTTACTTCAAATATGTCTATAAGCCTTGTCAACAAGATCCACACCTACATCTATTGCTTTAGTATAAATATCATCATTGTCATTGCCAAATAGATACATGGAACAACCTCCAAGACCATAACCAGTAATGTCCTTCATCTCCATAAGAAAACTTGAAAAATATTGATGGCCACATAAATCACCAACAATCCATTTGTAGAAATCAAATATCCTAATCGTCATATTGAAAAGCAAAAAACCAAAAAATTACAATGTCCTCCCTAGCATCTAATGTTGCTCTTGCATTTCCATAAGTTGTAATTTTTATTCAAAGGTAACCAAACAAAATCGATGTCCAAAAACAAAGGAAAAAAAATATTGTGTTGATTATGGCATCAACACTTGTTGGTTTGCATATCATTTCCCTTATCATAATTACATGGTTGAGGTTTAATGTTGTATGCTCATAAAGCCAAGGGATAAAAGTTTATTAAGCCTAACATATCACAAAAATCCCCAAATATTTGTACTCTTTAATTAACAATGAAGTATAAATCCCCAAATATGTGTACTCCTTAAACAAAAATGAAGTATATCCTTGCAAAGTAGATAATGAAATACATGTCTATCAACCTATTGGACCCTAATATGACCAGTTTTATTATAGATAGAAAATGCACACGTTTGGACTATCAAAATAATTTGATGCTAATGTTTGTGATAGTCATAGTAATATGAGTCTCTAAGACCACAATAATGTCACTCCACCCCTTTGAAGTATATCCTTGCAAAGTAGATAATGAAATACATGTCTATCGACCAACTTGACCCTAATATGACTAGTTGTATTATAGATAGAAAATGTACACATTGATCAAATAATTTGATGTTAATGTTGATGATAGTCATAGTAATATGATTCTTTGAGACCACAATAATCACTCCACTCTTTACCCTCATTAAGGACCTTCCAACCATCAACAAAACAAGTTTTCAAGAAACACTTGTGATTGAGCTATCCTTGTTCAACAATGCACCCTTAGCTGATATTTCTTATTTTGTAAATATTTTTCAATAAATATAAAACATATTTTTCAAAAAAAAAATAATAAGAGTGATTCAAAAACATGGAACATGTTGATGCAAATATGAATTTGGAAATTTAAATATCCTTACCAACAATATGCTAATGTGCTTATAAATGTTGTTGCTTTTAATCAATTAAAGTCATGACACATGAATGCTCCCGATGACTACCAAATTGTTGAGGTGTTGTTAAAGCTCAAGACACATTCTAAATCCTTTCATCTTACAATAGTGCACTAGCCACCTATCAACATTCTCTAACACATTTAATAATAGATATTATAGATCAATAAATTTCAATGAAAACTTGATATGAATCAAGCCCACAAAAAGAATTGAAAATCTAACCATAAACAATTGGGAAAAGGGAATAAAATAACCTAAATGATGACCTAATATGAATCAAACTCAGATAAAACTTTGAAAAAGGTAACAATCAAAAAACTTGCAAGATGCCCTGTGTATGATTAAATAATGTCATAAAGAAAATTACATGACTATGCCACCAAATTTAGGAAGAATCTTAGAAAAAATGTTCCTTGATTTATAATACCTAACACATTACCTTAATAAAACAATGTGTTCAAGTTCTAAGGTGAACACCTTGTTGTAAGAAGTTGTAAACATCCACAAATATCGGAGAGGATGATAAATTCAGACATGCCAATCTAAGGGCAAACCTCATAAAGCTTATCCAATTGTTTAGATTTTCAAGGTGAAATTATATACAGTGTGTGAAGGGGTTGAGTTGAAATATACTCTTTATCATATTTTATGGGTTAAATTGTACAAAGTTTTATGATATAAAATTTCATTACACTTCGGGAAGTGTTATGAAATTTCACCCACTTGGTCTTTTAATCTCTCATATTTTGCCCAGTTGCAAGATTTTGTCCTTAATTTCACTAATCAAAGTGTTTTGATGAGAACGATCTATGTTTATTGTTTCCAAACCATAAGATTCGTAGGATACAATCTCGAGAAATATAGTGTTTTGGTGAGAACGATCCCGGCTCATTGTTTTCTTGCCAAACCCTAAGATTCATAGGATACAGTCTCAAGAAATATCATAAATCACTGATTTCAAAATCATGCAAGTCTAGAAATCTTCCGAAACGAAATCATGGAGATGATATCTAAAGAAGCATCACTATTATTTTCTTTAATTGTTTCACACCATTTAAAGTTAAATGCAGTGATCCTACATGTAAAGAAGCATCACTATTATTTTCTTGTAATTGTTGCAAACCATTTAAAGTCAAATGCAACAATCATATAAAGTGTCTTGCATCTTCAAGTAAAATTCATATAAAATTTCGTTAGAAAACATAGCAAACCAACAATAAAACAAATTGAAGATGATTATAAAGACAATCTAAAATGTTTTGATGACGCAATACACTTTCACAAAATATATATGAACATGCTTTATTATGTGATGGTAACCATATACCCCAATCATGTAATGTCCAAACAATTTATCGACGGATTTCTACTGAGATTGGAAAGCACACACAATGTATTCTACTTTATCATAGCTTGTGCTTTTACAGTGCTTGGTTGAAAACAACGTGATATGTCAATGTCAAATCCTTGATTAAGCCCAACCTTATGATTGCAAACTATTACGATTTATCTTGTGCATTGCTTTAAGCATACACATTTGCTTCTAGATCTTAACCATTCCTTCAAAAGTTCTGCATCCTTCATTGATGAGCCCTACAATAGTGATCCAATTGAACAGGAGTCAATATAAAAATAGTATATAGTGAAACATATTCAACCATGAAGAGTAAGTTCTGTAATGTGCCAAAAACTGAAACAATCAATTTTACACTTTACAAATTTAAAACACTATTTGTCCAGATGAATCCAACTATGCTCCAAAAAGAAAAATAACTCAATTAAAATTACAAATTAGAGGAGTTAAAGGAGCTTAGAGAACCAATAACTGGATATCTTTAGACATATCCTTGAATTAGTAAAATCCACTAAACCAATCCAAACTTCCACTCAAAAATAGTCAACTAAGACCATGCAAAGTATCCCACCACATTTTCCTGGTCATTCATGACATCTATCAAATTTTGTACAAAGATTTTATAGTAGTTAATCCTAGTGGTATCATGCAATCCCACTGGGAAGTGTCACATTTCTAGGATTGTCTATTATTTCAAACATGAATAACTCACAATTGTCACTACCTAATGATAGAATTATTTTTACATAGTGCACAAATAGTAGTTAAATCAATTGATATTCAAATCACTAAAATATATTTTCAAACTCTCATATAATTTTCTATAATTGGAATTCAACATTTAACATAACAGAATTTGGGAAGGTGCCAATAAAATTGAGGTTAGGGTCACCATTAGTTGTACAAGTCCTATGATCCCGACCTCTTAGGAAGACTTGTTTGAAAATTGGAGGAATAAATATCCCTTCTCCATGAAAGGGAATGTTGGACAGTAAGGTCTCGTTCTCCGGGGGTCGCAAGGGGGCGGGTGCTCCCTGCACGGGGGTTCGGGGGCAGCTCCCCCGAAAAAAAAATAAAAAAAAAATTGGTGGTTTTTAGTGTCCGTTTTTGGAAAGTTTTCAACACATGGTTTTTCACCAACGGTTTTCTATTTCCGGTTAAGGAATTAGGGTTGTTGACTAATCCGGGTTATTGGATTAGGGTTTTGGATGCTACAGGATCCTATATGTATATTGTATTGTAAACAATGTACGGTGTGAATGAATATAGAATATGCTAGTTTTCCTGGTTTGAGTTTCCAGAGAAAAAAGCTGTGTGTAATGTATGTATTTTTCATTGTATCTTTTATGTTCTTTTATTGAAAATATATTTGCAGTAAATAATTTAAAATTTACACTAAAGCCTTGGACACTACTCACAACTAGTTTCATTTTGTGGAGACTTAAATTCTCAAACAATATAATCTTGAAAAAATAAAAATAAACACATTAAGAGAAGCCAAAAAGATCAAGGTTTTCATTTCGGAAACAATAAAGGCTTATAGTAATCCTTCTAAGGAGGTCATGACTCTATACCTAGAAGAAAGAGGCTAGATTAGAAATTGGGCTCTTGAGGACTCAATAAAAAGAGTTGATTCTCATCCTAAGGAAAAATATATTACTCCACTCGAGATCATTGGGTACTCATTCTTCTTTGATGAGGTAGAATAAGGAAATCTAGGGAGAGTTGAGGCAAGGGGTCTCATGAAGGCCTTGGAAGGTAACACAAAGATCAATTTTGGTTGTTGTATAGGTTCAGTCTAAGAAGGCCTACCTTAATATTCAACATCATTTAGAGAGTGTTGCAAAGGTGGTACTAATACCTATTAGCACTGTAATACTAAAAGACACCCAACCACCTCCCCCTATGCATTATGCACCTTGTATACCAAATTCTCACAGATAGTTGCAAAGAAGACACAATAAAGGAAAACTTAAGTAGAAGAAGAGCAATAATTGTTTTTAGATTGAGACATGATTATGTGTAATCTAAAGATAAGTTAAATTCCAAAGAAGAGAAAGAAGGAACTTCTAAATTCTTGGGGTTGTGCATTAGGTATGACTCTACAAGAACATGAATAGCACCAAAACCATTTTAAGCCCACTACAAGATTTAAATCTTATTTTAGAGCTAGGAGAGATTAGGGTAACTCACTCCATGCTTATTAGGCACCCATGTTCTCACCATGGCTTGGGAGGTTTGCATCAAGCCACTATGTACTCACTATTTTTTTAATCATACTACATATTTTAAATTTTAACATTCATCTCCTCTCCTACAAATTCCAAGTGAAGATAGATATATCATTGTGGATCACCTCTATGTTATTTTGATGAAGATGGTTAGTTTCTTTTGTTCGACAACACAAGTGTTCCAACGGAGGATGAAAACCTTCAAAAACCATTCACACACCCAAGATCAACGACCAACACACCGATGTTTTTACGTCGTAAAACCCTTGTGGGGAAACATCCACGGCCCTAGCCAACATGGCCACTTGGAGCAATTTTTTAATGCAAAAGAAAAAAAAATTACAAGAGAGTTTCTCACAATCAATTATTAGCAAATGACTCTCCATGCTCTTTAAATAGAGATCATGACCAATCAGACGTTAAGCCAAGGATCAATGTAGTCGTTAAGATTGAAGATAATATGAGTTGTCGGATCACTCTATGTCGGGAACATATCGTGACTGTTGGATTACCTAACTACAAATGCATACTGAAGAAACACACTTTTACCTAACGACACATTAGACCAAGTTGATCTTAACTAACTCTTAAGTGTCTAAATATCCTAACATCCCGCCTTAAGAACAACTTGGGATAGAATTGAAGGATTTACAAAGGTGACACAATAGGATAAGGAAGGAGGCATTAGAGCTTATCTCCCCTTAATGACAACTTCATGAACTCCTAACATAGATCGAAGTTTGGAAAACTTCGCTTTTGTAAGAGACTTTGTGAAAATGTCTGCAACTTGATATTTTGTAGGGCAAAAGAGCACTTCAATAACTTGATCATGAATGAGTTTCCTGATGAAGTGCACGTGTAGCTCGATGTGCTTGTTGCGCTGATGTTGAATTGGGTCTTTGGCGAGCTTGATGGCACTTTGATTGTTGCACCAAACGGTTTTCGAACGTTGTTGTTGGAATCCAAACTCTCAAAGGATCTGTCGAAGCCACAAGGCTTCTTGACTTGCATTATCCGTTGCTCGATACTCTGCTTCTACTGAAGAAATAGCAATAGCTTGTTATTTCTTATAGGCCCAAGTGACAGGTCTTGAACCAAAGCTGGAAACATAACCTGGAGTAGACTTTCGATCATTGGGATTCTCAACCCAATCTAAATCAATGAAACCAACCAATAAAGGAATCCTCCCTAAGTTGTAATGTATCTCAAACTGAATTGTACCCCAAACATACCGAAGTATCCTTTTAGATTTTTTCCAATGGCTTTCATGGAGCGTTTGCATATATCGAGAAACAATACCAACAACAAAGGAAATATCAAGATGGGTATGAGTCAAATATAAGAGGCTACCAACTAACTGATGGTACAAAGTGGCATCAACTTCGAGAGAAGTACAAGTGGCAACAAGTTTGACTCCATACTAGAAGGGAGAAGGAGTTGGTTTAGAATATTCCATGTGAAAGCAACAAAAAATGTCACAAGCATACTTAGACTGGGAAAGAAAACGTCCTTCCTTGGTTTGCAAAACTTGGAGGCCAAGGAAATAGTGCAAATAGCCTAAGTCGGTCATTTCGAATTTCTTCTTAAGTCTAATTTTCACATGGTTTAAAACTTTAGGGCCACTACCAGTGAGGATAAGATCATCAACATAAAGAAAAAGTATTATGAGATGGCTTCCTACTTTCTTGGTATAGACATTAGGGTTAGAATGGCATCTAGAAAAGTCGATGTCAAGAAGAAAGTTGTTCATTTTGGCATACCAAGCTCGAGGAGCTTGATTAAGACCATAAAGAGATTTCTTAAGGTGACAAACAAGGCTAGACTCATTTTGGACATAGCCAGGATGTTGTTCCATGTAGATTTTTTTTTGTAAATCCCCATGCAAGAAGGCAGATTTAACATCCATTTGATGGACCTCCCATTTATGTGAGGCAACAAGGACAAGAACAAGGCTAATAGAATTCATTTTGGCTACGAGGGAAAAGGATTCATTATAGTAAATGCCTTCAACTTGAGAGAATCCTTTGACAACTAACCAGGCCTTGTGTCTTTCAACACTTCCATCTGATGCATATTTAGTTTTGTAGACCCATTTACATATGAAAACTTTTCTTCCTTTCAGAAGAGGTACAAGATCCCAAGTGTCGTTCGCCATTAAAGAATGATACTCTTCATTCATTGTTGTATCCCAATCTAGATGACCTGAAGCTTCTGCAAATTTTTTGGATCATGAGCCTCTAAAACTTGAACCAAAAGAGAAGAGGTTCACTGGAACTATGAATGTGTCTGACACTGATATGAAAGATCACTGACAAGATCATCAACCGCTTCTTGTGTTGAATGTACCCATCTCAAAAGCAGTGGTGTTAGAGCAGGTTTATGTTCAATGGACTCATCTGGAGGAAGGTGAGCAGGCGGAGGTGGATTTTCATCCTCATTGGCGTCATCTAAAGAAGAAGAAACCAGAATAGGAACAGAAAATGGCACAAACGTCGAAGATGGTTCGCAGGATGAAGATGGCACAAACGTCAGATTAGGCTCGTAGGCCAAGAGATTTTCATTAAATTTAACATCTCTTCTAATAATAATTTCATTGGAATGAAGTTGAAGAAGTATGCAACCTTTAACATCTTCGAATATCCAACAAAAATACACTTTTCACTTTTAAGTTGTGAAGCTTTCATTTTCTCATCAAGAATGTCATCCCATCCTACGCTACCAAATACACGGAAGTGGCTTACTTCTAGCTTAATTTTATTCCATGCTTCTTTCGTTGTTATATTTTTTAGAACCTTCGTAGGAGTGTGATTTACTATGAAATTTGCACAGTTAATGGCTTCCGCCAAATAATGAAGACTTAATTCTTTAGATTGGATCATACAATTAGCCATTTCTTTTAATTTGCGATTTTTTCTCTCAGCAACATTATTTTGTTGTGGTGTATATGGAATAGTATGTTGCCTTTGAATGCCTTGTGCAATGCAATAAATTGTAAATTTATTGTTCACAAATTTGCCTCCATTATTTGTCCTTAACCATTGAAGTTGATGTCCAGATTGTTTTTCTACAACAACCTTGTAGGCCAAAAACTTGTCAAAAACTACACTCTTAAGTTTTAAAAAGTAAACCCAAGTGTGTCTGGAAAAATCATCAATGAAAGTTAAGAAATACTTGCACCCAGAGAAAGGAGAAGGAAGCGGACCACACAAATCACTGCGAACAAGCTGCAAAGGGGTCAAGGTGTGCCAAGGCACATTTTTCAAAATTGTCCCGATGATGTTTGTCGAGAACACAACCGGCACAAACACCATCTCTGCAATTAACAAGAGGAAGACCAGTCACCATGTGTTAATTACATAGTTGTTGCAATGAACGATAGTTTAGATGACAAAACTGATCATGCCAAAGTTTGCTCAAGTCAACACTATGAGCAACAAAAAATAATGGAAAAGATGATGACCCAAAGTTGTCAAACTTGTACAATCTGTTAATATCATCAACAATTTCAGTTGCAAGGACTGTTTAGGATATTTTAAATCCTTGATTACAACTTGGTGAGGTGAAATCTCTATGGTTTTTCTTTGATCTGAATGAGCTTTCTGATACACTGATAGAAGGTTGCAGGAAAGACTTGGAACACATCATCATTGAAATGATCGTTATCTACCTGAATTGTTCTAGACCCTACAACACTAAGAGATCTATCATCACCAACAAATATTTTTTTGGTGTTACATTCATTAAGAGCGAAAAAGATGGCTTTGTCATTAGCCGTAAGATAAGATGCTCTAGAATCAATAGGCCACTCATCAAAATAAAAAGTAGAAGTTGCATTGAAGGAGAAACCAAACGCAGAAAGTCCATGTCCATGAAAAGAAGAAGAAGAAGAATCAATACTGATGTTGTGCTTCTTCATCGTTGTTTCTAAAGCTTCCATCTTTTTAAAACATTTTCACTCCACATGGCCATCTTTCCCACAAAAGTTGCGATGTCTGTCAATCTTCTTATTTTTTTATATTGATCATTTGTCACCATTAGGAGAAAAAGTTGGTGAAGAGGGTTTAGGAACCTTGTTTTGCTTCTTGTTGTGGCGAGAATGTTGCTTCTTAGACTTCTTGGATTTATCTTTTTGTTGGGACACTAAGGCTTCGTTGGATGTACCTGTAGTGTTGATCAATCCAAGTTGCACAAGGTTATATTGTTCTCGAATAAGAGCATCACAAAAATACTCAACAGAGGGATTTTGGTAAGAACTCCCTATAGCTTCTCTAGTGGCATAAAAGATAGATACAAACACAAAATATGCACTACCAAGCTTAAAAAGAATAATATAGATGCATCGGTCTTCCTTCAGATATATTTTCCAGTTTATAAATAAAAGTATAAATGTTTTGAATTTAGATCAATAATATTCAATGCAAGGAAAATCGTTGGGACTTAAAGTCATTAACTAATTTTCTAACTAGTGGGCTAGAATAATATTGTGTTTACCAAACACAGCTTCAAGTTTTTCCCAGGCTTTATCTGGGCCATCAATTCTTTGAAGGTGAAACCTTAAATCATGAGAGATGGACATTCTTATTAGTCCACGTGTCTCGTCACTCTTATTAGCCCATTTGAATTTATTTTCATCATCTGTGGGTTCCAGTTATTTTCCCAAGGTAATCCAATACAATCTTTTACTTCTTAATACATCTTCCATATGGAAATTCCATGAAAAGTAGTTGGTATTGGTAAGCAAAAGATCAATGAGAGAATCCATATTAAATATGCAGAGAATATGGATTTAAAATCTGAAATTGATGGTCTAGAGTTCTCGAAAAAATAGGTTGTTTAAAAAAACAACATTGAAAACAAACTTTGGATGTGAAAGTTATGCCCTTTTGAAAAAAAGACATAAACTGTAACCAAAGAACCATGTGGAAAGTAGAAGTTGGTCTACGTGATAATGCCCCTCCTTCACTAACTTTCTTATAACCTCACTTTTACAAATAAGTCGTTTATGAAGTGACCCACTTTTATAGAACAAGTGAGAATAACTTTTTCAATGAAGTTACTTTATAAATTAAAGTTGTATGCAAAACAAATAAATTAAAATAAAATATCAAAGTTAATTAATAGTGATTCACTTTTATAATTAAGTGAAATGCACTTTACAATGAATGCATAAAAAAATTTCAAAAAAAAGTGGTAAAAAAGATACTTGAACTCAAGACCTATTACTTAATAAAACAACTTGTAACCAAGTGAGCTAGTGCAAAACACATTATAACCTTAAGGAGGATTAGGGGTGTTGTGGAAGACAACCTTAGAGTGTCTGCTCAAAAAAAAATGATTCTCATGTGTTTACACAAAAACAAAATTCGTTTATCGACAACAACAAGGGTTAGATCTCGATTAGCATACTCGAAAAATGCAAGTTTTCTCTTTGTTTCTAATTTACCGAGATCGCACAGAGCGCACAACAAAGAGTATACGTAGACAAGAAAAAAAAAATCGCTATGTTTCTAATTTTTCGAGATCGCACAAAGCGTAGAGAAAATAACATACGCAGATCAAAAAGACTAACAACTCAAAATTAAAAAACAGAAAACTAAAATATTATCTCTGTAAAATTTTAAAAGGGCATATTCAGGCTTTATACCTCCAAAACTTACTGAAAAGGCCATATCTTGGGCAAATAGAAACCATTTTGAGCAAAACGAAAAGTGTTTCTAGCTTAAAAGAAGTGCTCTAGACACAATGAAATAGTCCTCTAGGCCTAGAAATGTACGAAAATAGCAGAAACCAAAGATGTGGCGACATGACTTCAAGATCTCGATCTATAACGGGAGTGGGTCTTCAAATGCGCTTTGATACCATGTTCCACAACACAAGTATTCCAACAAAGGACAAACACCTTTAGTAACCACTCAGAGAACCAGATCAAAGATCAACACACCAATGTTTTTACATGGTAAAACCCCGGTGGGAAAACATCCACGACCCTAGCCAACACGACCTTTTGGAGAAATTTATTAATGCAAACGAGTTACAAGAGAGTTACAAAATATTTTCTCACAATTGATCATTAGCAAAAATGACCCTTGATGCTCTTTAAATAGAGATCAAGTGTTAAGCCAGGGATGAATGTAATCGTTAAGATCGAGAAGAATATAAGTCATCGAATCACTCTATGTCAGGAACATATCATGACTGTCGGATTACCTAACTACAAATGCGTATTAATGCATACTAAAGAAACACACTTTTACCTAACAACACATTAGACCAAGTTGATCTTAACTAACTCCTAAGTGTCTAAATATCCTAACATATTTCCATGTTGCTCTGTATGTGTCCTCTTTCATGTTGTGGCACAACATGATGAGCAAATTTTGCAACAATAATACCTTATTTCTTGTGTACAACAAAGAGGTACATTTGTTGAGGTGCATCAATAATGAAGAGGTGCAATGTGGACTATGATAGTAGGCACAAGCATGGACCAACATTAGAGATATTCAAGATTTACTGCTTTTCCTTATTTTAGAATTGCTTTTCTTACTTCAGTTTTACATTTCCAAATTTAGAAAAGTGCATGGTTTAGGGAGTATTTCCAAAATTAGATAGGGGTTGTTTCCAAGAATATAAGAAGCATTCACACACGCATTTACTTTTCTATAGTGGATATCCTAATTTCAACAGGCTTCCCATACACGTTGAGCACACTTTTCTACAATATCAAGGTTTGGGTTTGATGTAGTCAAACTAGATGCCTTACTTGGCGAATTTGCATGCATTTTAAACCTATTCTCTCCTATTCTATAAAGAAGAGATAGGGGTATACCAATGAGATATGTCTAGAGATCTTGGCAAGCAAGTTGCTATGTAATTTTCCATTTTGGAGTTAATACATAGTGTGATTGAGTGTGGTAAATTAGTGTGTTGCATATTCTTAGTTTGATATTCAATGTCTCAGTTATCCATGTGTTTATAAATCTATCATTAAAAAGTTTTATGTTTCCTAGGGTTTGTAGGAGTGCATATCTACTTACCATGAACTGAAAAATGTTAACATGGTATTAACGTTGTAAATATGAATTCTTCCAAGAAAAAATGTATGGAGATGGTCATCGCCTATGAGAGGGAGTTGCCAAAGGGTTTTAGTGGGTATAATTCCCAAGAGTATTCAATGATTGAACGATCATAGGCACACAGACTTGTGAGAGGTTATGGGTGAGATGCTCGTGTAGTTCAATGATTAGAGTGACAGTGTGCACCTATGATAGGTTCATGTTCTACTTTATTCCCATTTGAACTATTTTTTTGAGATGTATTTGAAGTTGTAGGGACAGCTAATCTAGGTATCAAAGAGAGTGATTGATTGGAAGGTGCTACACTTCACCCCTTGGAAGTGTAGTCATCAAATATTGTTGGAGGAGGTTGATCTTTGATGTTTTGTGGAAGCTAAGGTTACAACTCCTACCAATCCAGCGTAGTGGGATAAACACAACAAAAAGGCAACCAAAGCTCAGAGAATCATCCTTGATTATGTCAAGAACCATTTGATCCCTCATGTCGTAGAGAATAAATTGACTAACAATATGTACAATGCCTTGATCACTCTGTATCAGAGTGAATATTTCCCAAAAGATACTTCCAAAGAAGAAGCTTTCTACCACGCGCATGAGTAACACAAACACTATGGCTAGCTACCTGATAAAGATCACTAAGTTGAGAGATTAGAGTGCTACTATCAAGATGAATGTTAGGTAACAAATACCAAAATAGCTTGAAAATATAAAAAGAAGAAGCTCCACGCCTTGAGAAATAGATAAAAGAGTGAAAGATAAGCCTCTTCAAGGAGGCAACCTCCTTTTACAATAGAACAAATGTACAAGAATGAAATGAGATGATTATAAAACTAGCTCTCCTTACTATATATATAAGAGACAAACAATACAATTACAATTAAAGGGTATAGTCGATAATGCTAATATAACAATGGAAATATAACTCACTATTTAAGGCTTTACATGGAGCTTTATGCTTAACGTGGAGCTTTCTCTAGGGCTTAACATTTGCCATTTCCAAAGTAGTTGGGGACTTGTCCCTTAACATGAAACCATATTGGTCTTCAAAGACATTAGTATAATGTAGCAAGATAGCTCCATCACTTGGTTTCAAGTTATTAGGAAAATCCCTCAATAATTAGTCAAGCCTCTCATCAAAATATTTCACCATCTCATTATCTTTCTTCTTCATTTCATGCAAGTGTATGAGCATTAATTTACCATGTTTTATTATGGCCCACCTTTTGATGAAGGCATCATGAAATGTTTGTCAATTCCTAATACTATTAGCAGCCAAGCCATTATACCAAGATTTAGCATTTTCTTCCAAAGACAAAGAAAACAACTTCATTACAACATCCTCACTCTCATTAGGGATTGAATGTTCACCAAGAGCATCATAAAACTTAGAGATGTGATCCTCAACTGTAATAAAATTGTTTCTTGAATATTTAGGAAGTCACTTGTTATATTTTTCAAGAATATTATGAGGAAACCCTCTAATTCTATACATGTCAAGAGAATTATAAATGCTTGTAACCCATGGTTGGTTAGCCATAATGGTTGTCCTAGTGTGAATTATGGTTGGTTAGCCATAATGGTTTTCCTAGTGTGAATTGTAGAAGGGGTTGAGTTTATAGGATTGTTGCTAACCAAAGCTTGGGAAACCTCTTTTAATTTCCTACTATAAGATTTTGCATGATCAAAGAAACTTTGGTAGAGTGTCTGGTTGGAACTCCTAGTTAAGTACCCTCTACTTGGGTTTCCTTCTTGTGGAGTCGCCAAGTGAGTGATCCTAAGGAAACCTTGAAAATCCTACTCACCAAAAGAAAGATGAAGCTAGACTTCAGATTTCCAGGGAATGGACTTTGTCCCTGACAACGACACGAAAATGTTACCACTCAAACTCTTTCCTACAAGGAAAAGTCCTAACCTTAATGGAAGATCTTAGCTTTGCTCCACTCTTTAGACTAAGGAATCCTAACCTAGAGGGGAAACCCTATGGTCAATCTAATCCAAATCGTTGAGTGCACAGTGAGAAGATCTTAGCTTAAATTGACAAAATCAAATTAACTCACTTATCAAAGGTGCACCTCAAAGAATTTCCAATGAAGGGATGAGACCTCAATTAATGACAAAGTTCAAGAATGCTTATAATTGCTAGTCCAACGTGTCCAATATGTATTGATACACCCTAAAGTAAAAATACAAGCAATCAATGAAAAATCTTGAAACCCAATTGATTAGATAGTGGAATTTTAATCAATCATATGGGAAGCAAACATCACAAAATTTGTGTCATTTAAGTCAATATTGGAAAGTGAAATGATGATGACCAATGTGAACAAAATTTGTGTCATTTAAGTAAATATTGGAAAGTGAAATGATGATGACCAATGTGAGTGTGACAAGTAGTGTTATTAAGTCTATAAATTAAGTTAATCACCATAAACTTAAAAGGTTTACCATTCCATGAAATATCCCATCATATCCAATGATAAAAGTTCAAGACGTAGTGCCAAATATTGCTCACTTAGAGAGATTCACAATACCAAATTCTTTGGATAGCAAGATATTGATCATATTACATTCACCAAAAGAATTTAAATTTATATTCAAGTGTCATGAGATCATTAACCAAATGAGTGTTTGCAAGAAAAAGATAAGTGCCAGCTGTCAAGTTCACAATTCACTGTTGTCAAGCAAAGAGAAATATTAAAGTTTGTCCTTTAAACCACCAGTCTTAAGCTTGAGTTGTAATTATCTTTTACAATGAAATAACAGTCCATTTGTGCAAGAGAAAAATGATAACCGTGAATGTAAAGGCTCTTAAAACTGTTAGTAAACTGTTGAGCTGAAGTTAGTAGTATATGATTCTTAAATTCAAATTAGATTTACCGTCTCTGCATCACAAATGAATTAGAGAACCAAACCAACGGCATATGAATTATGAGTCCCTTATACGGAGTGTTACTTGCCTCAATTTGCAGAGTTATAGTTATTGACAGAAGACAGCAAAATAAAAGTAGATCAACAAGTGTAAAATGCCAGTAACCTAGATAACAAAGTGTTTAAGCAGTTACAAGTGTTCAACATGATACATGGACTGTTGGCAAAGATTTAGTGCTGAAATTGTGTACAGCAGTAAAGAAAATCAATTTATCAAATATGTGTGTGAAAGTTAATTACAAATTGATTTCCATGCACATGTTTATTCATATATTAGACCAAGTCATTATGTTTCCTTAACAATATGTGAAGGAGAGAAATATTTGATTCCTTATCATGCATTCAGATTTTTTGCTTTAAAAGAACCTTTAAACGAGTGAATTATTTGATTTCTTAATGACTGTAGGTGTAAATCTATATGTTAATAAAGAAAAAATAGATTAGATTACACCATAAAAACAAATCAATCAGCCTTAAAACCGTGAAAAGTGAATTGACCTGCATTTAAAACTCAAGTTGATGCAGAATTTGAACAAGAGTTAACTTAAAACTTGAGTAAAAGCAACCTATAACTGAAGAGGAAACTCGTTAAAATCCTAGATTGCTTGTTTGCAACAAAATGAAAGGAAAATTTTATAAGATGGTTAGAAATTGCACATGAAATTGGCTCTTACCATTCGGATATGGGATCTCAAAACCCTTGGCAATTGTCCTCATAACTCGATTGTCAAAGTCCCCAAACATCATAAAGAATGCTTAGAAGAACATCAAACTAAAAGATTATGAAAGATTGCATGGATTAAAGGGAGGCTAATTCTATGGAAATCAACCTTAGTATCACAAAGTAAATCATACACTAGATCTAGAGTGAAACGAAACCCTGGGATATCCACCTCTAACACAAAAAATCTAGCTTAGAATTCAATAAAGAAATGAAATAGAAAAGGAGTTCATACCTCACTTGCAATATTTACCTTGTGATAGTTCCTTCCTCAATAAAGCTTGTAATTCAAATCCTTCATAAAATCCCTAGAACATTACTTCAAAAGAATAAAAAATCTCACACCCCAACTTGCAAGAAGCTCTTTCCACTTTATTGCCAACAAGAGAAAGTGAGAGAGGCACCATCATTATGTAGATAAGGCCCTCTCTATACCATGTATACAATACSGTGAGCTAAAAATGAAACCATGTGCTCCAATGAGGTCTTATTAATGGCATTTAATTATCCATTCCAAAGAGAACCCTTTATAGAAGTGCAAGAATGTTCTATGTGATGCCTGCATTCATTGATGTATGCATTTATTGATGTCAGTGTTCCACGGGAACACGTCCCCCAGGGTGGGGGTCGCGTCCCCCATATTTCCCACGTCCTCGGGACAGGGGGACTCCTAGGGGGATGTTTCCTCACGTCCTCTTTTTGGGGAGACGCGACTCCCCAAGGTGAGGGACGAGTCTCCCCGAAAGTAGGACTCTTGGGCATCCCCCCTCGAAAAGGGGGACTTATGGACATCCCCCCTTGAAAAAGGTGACTTATGGGTGTCCCCCCAAAAAAAAATTTCCTAATAAGGCTTAAAAAACAAAAATTTTAATTTAAAAAGGAAAAAATTAAAAAACAAATATATATATATATATAAAAGATAAAAGTTAAAACACAATTAATTTATTAAATTTTAAAAGCTAAATAATTAAAACACAATTAAAACTTAAAAATTAAAACTTAAAACACAATTAATAAGTTATAAGTTATCATATGCCCTCTTATAACTTATATGAGAGTGACTCTGACCCATAGACAGATAGTGACATTCCCTTTGATGGTCCTAATGGCTTCACACAGGAGATGGATGTTGATGGCTTCATGCAGGAGATGGATGTAGAGGACCGGTCAATGAGATTGACTCCATGATGGTCATTTTAAAATTTATTTTCAATGTTCATTGTTTTTTCAGTTTTAACTTTTGAGTCTTGACTCTAGATACTAATGACCTGAGATCTTGACTTGTCACTCTTTAATGTTTAAAATTTTTGAGTTGGAGTAATTCCAATTTACTATTTCAGACTTTAGTATCTACTATTTAGTATTTTGCTTAGTACTAATTAATTAGATTCTAGAATGATGAATGATGAATTTAATTTTTAAATCAATGTATCAATATTTATTATTTTACTACTTTTGTTTCAACTTTCATTTATGATTTATGAATCAATGTATTTTATTACTGAAATTGAATTGAATTTTGAATAATGTTTAATAGTTTATATCATTTACAAAATTGAATTTACAATTGATTAATTTAGTAGTATTTAGTATTTTAGTATTTATTCATGAATTTGCATGGGATGAACATTGAATTGTTATTGTTGAGATTTTATCATTATTAATTTTTATTTTTAAAACTTTATATTTTTTATATTATATATTTGGTGTCCCCTCGTCCCCCATTTCCCTGAAATCCCTAAAATTTGAGGGTACTTCCACATGTCCCCCTGTGCGTCTCCCCACACTCGCGTCCCCCCGTCCCAAAGACTTGGTGGAACATTGATTGATGCCCACTCACACCCACATCCACTAATGGCCTCCCGCACCTCCCCCAATTCCTCTCATGTTCACTAATCCCCCACCAGTGTGGAGTTGGCCATGGCTCCTCCTCACCCAACCTCTATAATATCCCCATTTGTATTGCCTACAACATCCCCCACAACATTCTCT
>SNQJ01S0007998.1:280660-290742 GCA_010110895.2 Picea sitchensis | reverse complement strand
CAGCAAACAAACTTTTCAGAGGGCTGTTATAAAACAGCAATTACACATTTTATGACAGCAGAAAACTTAGTGACTTTGCTTGGTCAAAGACAGGCCAAGAAGTCTTGCTGATAGGACCTGGATTTTCTACAGTTTATTGAAAATTATTAATGGGGTGATTCTTCTTATGCTTCATGTGCTTCATGGAGGGCATTGGGGCATCTATCAAAGTCAAAGTAACTACATAGAGGAGCTTGTTACATTTGTTGCTATTTTGGGAGATTGTACATAACTAGCTCCTTATTCTATTATTGTTGAAAATTTCTGGTGAAGTTAGTTGAGATGAGAATACTATTATATTTTTTTCCTTGTGAAGGATGTTTATTTTAATATTTCTTCTAGGAGAGGAAAGAAGATCTCAACAAACCACTTCTACTTTTAGTAAGAAGTTTGTTGAGGAGGTTAGAAAAGTAATATCTTATTATTTTTTCTTAAAGAACTAATGGATCTAGGAAAACAATTAATTGTATATTGTAAAAGGAAATTGAGTTTAAAATTGTATAAGGGTTCACTCTCTCCATTTGCAAAGTGAGAGTGAAAGAGCTTCCAAGCTATGGAATAGAATTGTCTTGCTTTTGTCCAATCTTTGACTAATGTATGTATAACTTTGTTTATGTGTGGCATTCTAGGCACACCATTGGAATCTTTTTTTTGCAGGTTTGTCAATGCCAGAGTCAACACATGAGCCATAGAGGAGTAGCGTTGCTACATTGGAGAAGGTTAGGTTCTCCTTAATTCTTTGGTAGGGGCCACCCTTAGTGTTGTCACCTTGGTTGCTTATAGCCCCTAATCTTTCATAAAGAACAGCCCTCTAAAGTTGCATGCATGCCCCCATTGTCAAAACAAATAAAGGCATTAGTCTTCCCTTTCATCCACCACCCAAATTGATAAAACTCTCATTAAACCATTATTGTTTTCTAAGCTCTCTCTTGATCCCATTCTATACTACACACATTGAGTTTAGTTGACCATACAGAAGCCCCCCCTTGAATAGAACCCTTCTAGCCTAAAGTGAGAAAGGAAAGACTACTCAGGTGATTGTAGGTAGTTTGCCTAAGGTACCCTTGGGGTTTCGCAGTTTGTGCTTAAAGACCTTTGCACCAAGTAAGAACCTAGGAGATTTAACATTTTGGCGTCGTTGCCGGAGACAAAGTCCACTTCCCGGAAGATTTGAATATTATGCTTCATGATATTGGATGAGAGTTTTCCTTTGAAGATATTTTCCTCACCTAGCGACTCCATGAAGGGAAGAAGCCATATTCCTTGCAGATTTTGAAGACTTGTTGCTTGTAGGGTGAAGCAAGCAATATTGTGAAGGCATGAAGGTTCATCCTAGCGACTCCACTCCATTTCCTTCGGTATAAGGTATGATGGTATATATTTTCATATTTTAGATCAGGTCCTTATTTTGAAGATTAAGAAGTATTGCATTTTTATAAGTGGAATGCTTGTTAGAGGATTTGCTTGATCCTTTGGATTTCTTGGGCATCCCAGGTTATCCAAATTATTTTAATGATGATTGTGATGATTGGAGAAAAGATATACCAAAATTACGTGGGCCTAAAGACTCAACTATGCCGCATATTTCATCCTTCATTGATGTTCTTTCAAAACTCAATGTTTTCCATGATGATGTCAAAATGAAAATGTTCATAACTTCCTTGGATTTTCTCAAGGATGAAGTGTTTGATTGGTATGAAAAGCTTGGAAGAAAAGAAATATCATCATTTGCAGATTTTTTTCAAGGCATTTCTTTAAGCATTGGATTCCTCATTATGAGAAATACAAAGGGATTATTGAAGATTTTGGGCAGCCACATGGGCTAGAAATTTTGGCAGGAAATTTTAAGTGTCTTTTTCAACAGTGTATGATGACTAATAGTACATATTTTGGGCATCATGTGGAGCATACTAGTGCATATTTTTTGCAACTTTGTGTTCTTGGTGAGTTGGATGATAAAAAGGTTAATGATGTGCTGCCATATGCAATTTTTAGACCTTATCCCATCCCTCTCTAGCATGGGATTGACTTGGCATGTGTTGGGTTATGCTATCATTTCTCAAACTTTTGTATTAGCTACTATGCATGTGATATAATTTCTTATTGTAGTCATCATATCATGTGTACTTAGTGATGAGCATTTCCTTGTTTTGGTCCATGGCCAAAAAAAAAGGGAAAGCATTGTAGCATTGATGAGATGAGCTCATGGCTTCATTGATTGTGTGATTACACCTAGCATATTCATGTAGAATAGGAAGAATAAGCTATCTAGCATGAGCATGAGATTTCATTTCATGTTTGACATTATTGGATTATGCCTTTCTTCTTTGTAAAGCCATTTTTGATGTAATAAACTGTATGGACATTTGTATGTCATGTTTAGGGATGTGATGTGAATCCAACCACCCACATGGTTGTATTTCATTTGCTTGGAGACTCTTCTCAACAAGTATATCGAAGATTACGGGGTTCTCATCCACTCTTATTCAAATTGCACATGTCCCCAAATTGGATCCAATTGTTACCCATCATATTACATGCGTGGTAAACTTGCGATATTCATCACATGACAGGGGTGACATGTTGGGATCCTAATGGACCTTCTATTTTTTGCTTCGAGATAATACATCTTTCTTGGGTAGATTGATGATTATAGATCCTCTCACTTCATCATAGTGTTTCATGGGATCTTACACATGGGTTTAGTGGCTTATGTGATGGATTGTCTTGATACCTTGGTTCTCTCTTCATGGTTGCACTTGATGCTTAGATAGACATTTGTGATATGATCTTTCATGTTATGGTATGTCACTAGTGGATGTGTTCATGGTTAACCTAGCCTAACACTCATACATCTCACTTATGAAACACTTAAGACTGGCATGGTGTGATCTTGGTTCATGATAGCAGGTGTATCACTTGGTCTCCTTTGGTTTGTGGTGGAGTTTTCTAAAAGATATCATTTCTATTGGCCTTTCTCACCATTGGCACACATATGAGTGGGTAAAGTTTGTTTTAAAGGGCATGTTTCCCTCTCAAGGGAAACTACTTCTAGACCACCCTCTCAAGGGTGCATTGATAATGCTTGGATGAGCTCTCCTACTCATATCTACCAGTTCCAGCCTAATCTTCTAGTCCTTCCAACCTTACATCTGCATGAGCTCCTTCAGATAGCTCTACCATGGTATATCAACTCCTATGCTTTACACTTCAGATAATATGTGCTTGCACAAATGGTACTTCATGCTTCATCCTTTCAGTTGATGCGCTATGATTTCATGTGTGGGCTTCTTATCTCGAAGTAGTGTTATGGTTTCTAACCTATCATGAAAGTAATAAACATGGGTTATATCTTATAACACTTCTTAACACTAATAATTTTATTATTTTGTCTCATTTTACCATGGGGGGGGCATGTTGTCCTTAGATAAACGTTGTCTTGACTTAGGACTAATTGTACTACTGGTGATGTGGTTGAGTAGCATGTCCATATCCTAACCACATCTAACACTTTCCATCAATTCCCTTCACTACCATCCCATTCATAAAAGAAATACAATTCATGCTTAAATTTGACTTATCAAATGTCATCCAACAAAGTCTAAATGAAGAAAAAAGTAATTCAAAGTCAAAGTAAAGCCAAAAAAGGATAGAGGAGAAGAGCATAAAAGTTAAAAAAGAAAAAATACTAAGGCTAGAGCTATTCCACCGCCCCAAGGTCCTATGCTAAAAGCACATATCAAAGAAAAATGACTAGGAAAAATCAAAAATAAAAAGGTGTTGAGGTGTTAACTCTAAGCCAAGCTCCCTCTTAAAAGGTTTACAAGTAAAAAAATGAAGATTCCTAGCTCAAAAAGGCTAGTTGGACTAGTAAAAGACCTCACACATCATTAAAAATGACTTTCAGGGTCAAAATATAAAGTTTATCTTCCTTTTTCCATCAATTATTCATAAAATTCACCTATCTCTAACTAAATTACTTAGGAAATACCTTTTTACCTAGACATTAACACATGTAATAGGGGTAAAAGTTGTCCTACCATGGTAAACTTCGGCAATTTATAAATTTAACCCATGTTAAGTTGTTAGAGGATATTTCTTAATGAGTGTTTCCTAATGACTTATTTTGAAGCTTGAGGCATCATTATAGATGGGTGCTCCACATTGGGATATGTTCACTATGCCTCAAGATCTATGTCATTGCCTCAAGATTTGTGTACCTACATTGGGATCCGTGTACCTATATTTAGCCATATTTACTTACATTGGAATCCATGTCACTGCATTGGGATCCACGACTATGTCGTGGATGATGTCAAGGATGTCACGTCATCACTAAGGTGTCCACATCATCAATTTGTACACTTGTCAACATTTGGAGCATTGTAAGAGCCACATGTTATTGCATCTCATCTAGGGATAACTAGAGGAGATCATGTCTCATGGCTCGCAGTGAAGACAGTGATCCTAACGATCGTGATGATCAGCATGTCCATAGAGATCATCCCAGCAGCCCCTACCTCTTCCTCATTAGCACATGTCATCACACTTAATCAACGAGTCTCATTGGGAGATGGTGGCCATCACATTATGTGATACATTAGTTCTTGCTTCATGTAAAGTGTCATATTTAATACAACCAAAATTTGAGTAATGATCATAGGTTGAAGTTGGATAATGAATCATGAGCTCGGAAGTTATGCGTTTTGCCTTGTTTCACCTTGGTGGACATCCTGGGCATCCTAGTCCCATGTTGTCATTCATGGGGAAAATTGGTACTACTATTGGTTCCTTGAAAGAGGTAACATACCATTCTCGATCATACTTACCACTTTCCACCATTGATCCTTTTGTTCTCCCAATTTTTGGGTAATGTGGTTACATGTACCTCATTCTCTTATGAGAAGAAGGGGCTAAAGGCCCAGAGGTAGATTGTAGCTAGTAGAAAAAGAAAGAAATGGGATAATTAGGACAATTAAAAGTCATAAGTCCACAATTGAGCTCTACCCCCTCATTAATGGCGATCACCCCTAGTCCTAATGCGAATAAACGCATTCATCTATCAAAAAGGACTTGAATATATCACAAATAACAACAAAGGAAATGTTATGCTTGAAACCTTTTTAATGGGACTTACAGATTATATAAAATAGTAAAAGAAAAAGGCAAAAGAAGGGGTTCATAAAGCAAAAAGCACCAACGAAAGGGTAAATCAATCTCCAAGTGCACCCTCTACATAAGCACTCATGGGGGTGAGTCCATACATTGTCTTGCATGTTAATGACCCCATGCTTAGAAGTAAACCCCATGACCAACTCACATTCATTATATATCCTTGATTGGTTCTTCTAGGAAGTATCTCTCTACTTGGGTATTGGCACACCTAATAGGTTCCTTGGATGGCCCTCCCATACCTAAACTTGGCAAATTGCATAAACTCTTGGGCTTGTGTGAAGTTTGAAGGGGATACCTAATGAGAGTTGTTCATTTGGATTTTTATGACTTGATGGCTTACTTTATATGCTTCTTAGGACTATTGTAGCTTGTGATTGTTGGCTTTACTTGATTCCATGGCTTTGACTGACTTGAGTGCACCTGACATGGTCTTTGGAGAAAGTTTTGGTGATTTTACCCGAGGACATTGTGCACTTTGTACAGGATACAACACGTGTGATGCAAAGCATTGGGTCACCCGATGATTGACCCTCTTCAAATACATCCTCTCACACCTCCTGGACACTGGACGATGGTCAGATGAGCTCTCATTTGACAAATATGGTCATGATGGCAAGAAGATGGGCAAAAATCCCACACCTTGGACAGTGCACCCATGCCTTATTCAACATTTGATGGAGGACATTGCACCTGATTTTGCTCAGACACCACTCAGAGAGGTGCATGATCATTCCACCTGAATGTTGGCTTTCCTCACCCTTAACGTTGGGCTATTAATGATGACGTCATTGCTAGGGTTTGTTGATGATGTTGGGGCTTGCTTTCCATTAGACACTACCTGATGGATTTCAGATGTGACATGGCACTTGATGAGGATCTTCCACCTTGCTTGCACCATTTGACGATGACACGTGGCCTTGGGAGGCACTCTTCACCCTTTGCGAGCTTGACGTCATCACACGTGACCCTATTGTGGTGTATTTGCATGTATTATCATTTTTAGAGGCTATTTGAGGGGTCGACCCCACTTGTATCATGGATTATTGTTGTTTTACTCTATCATTCTAGACATATGTGCTCAGTTACCTCATATAAATAGTGGGAGCGCTCACTTTATCAAATCATCACTCTCACACTTGTGAGATCACGACTACTTCTCTTTTCCTCTCTCTTATTTCGCTTGGAGTACTTGTGTGCACTTTTGGAAGGAGGATCTTTATTGGATGCTTTTCTCTTGTTTGATGGATGAATGTTGAGCTAGGTTTCCTCATGCATAGCACCTGACCTAGTAAGTGTTCTTCTTCAAGTTTTATGCTTGTTTGTGGTGTATTATAGTGGATGCTCTATTATATGGTTAATTGTTGCATGTTACCTTGTATGCTCGAAACCCTAGGAGGGATTAAGATTGTTTATCCCTTCCCTACTTTCATTTATCTTGATTTGTTGAAGCATTTAAGACTTAGTCTAGGGATCAAGAGTGTTTATCCCCCTAGGGTTTTGTCTTAGCTAGTTCACTTCCTTGGGATTAAGATTGTTTATCCCCCTAGGGTTTGACCTAGTTCAATTGATATCTTGTTGCTAGACACTAGAGAAGAAAACGACATCTAGGGTTTATGATGGTACAATCCCTAGGGTTTGTTTTTCAAGAAGTTTGGCCTTGGTTCTATGAAGGTATAGCTCCAAGTTTTGATCTTCACACCGCTGTCTTGCCTTCAACAACCTTCTTATGTGTACCTTGACTCCATTTTCCCAAGGAAAGAGAAAAACGACACTAGTCTATTCATCTACAAGTGTTTGCATACTCACTCAAACTCTCTCTCTCTCTCAAAATTCTCTCTTAGTTTAGCTTTATGGCATCATTGGAAAGCTAATTACACTCTAACGCTTTGATGAATCATTGATAATCGTGTTGTTGTCATAAATGAATGTTACAGCCATTAGGGCTTGTGTATATTGCTAAATACTTACTTAATATTGTGGCTAAAACCACTCAGAATCATTGCCTAGCAATTGGATATTGTTCTACTTCATGAAGGCTAAATTCTAAGATATAATTGCTAATTTTCTGAGTTGTTTTTCTTGTTGTTGTTGCAAATTACTTCTTGCTGATATACACTGGTTTACTGCTGCAATTTTGCAACAACACTTAGTTTTGCTTTACATCTAGTGTTTAAAGGTGATTGGTAGGTGATATAACTTGGTAATTGATCATTATATGCATTGGAATGTTTCTTGTCTCGCACAGGTTAACCAATTACCTTGCACAACTAATTTCACTCTTCATCTTTCCTAGACCTAGCCTAACCCATTGAATGACTAAGATAGGGGGGTTATAGACTTGCCTTGACCTGCTATAGCATCCCTTGAGGCCACTAGGGAAGCCTCCCTTGTGTTGGACCTCTTTCCTTCACTAAAACGAGGGAAGTATTTGCCTAGGTGATAGTGACAAGTACTTCTAGTTGTTACACAAGATTGGCATCTTCTGAAGGGCTTTGCACAAGTACAAATCATGTGATAACACCACCAATGATTTTAAACTCGAACTCGAAATCGATCACCTATCAGCTCGGTCTTCAACATGTGAAAATCCATAAACATAAACATGTATTATTTGGAACATGTGAAAATCCTTCTAGAAGGGCGCATTTTCTCTTTCCTCCACACGTGGGAAGCTTCTAGGACCTTCTAGAAAGGGTGCACCTCATCCTTTGACCTATTCTCACACATGTGAATAAAGTTGTTCCAGGATTTTCGGGGTTAATTAGGGGGTGCCCTTGTTCTAGGGCCTCTTTGACCCCACAAGTGTGATGAAGGAAGGTTGTTAGCTCAATTAAAAGGAATGTGCACTTCTTCTCTCTCCTCATGGAACACATGTGTGGAGTTAGTTGGAGTTTTGCTCACTTTGAGGAGGGCACCCGAGCTTTGAGGAGTTTGTTGCAACCTCCAGTGGTTTTCCTACATGCTTTTTACTCAGGATGTAGTATTAGCTCATGATTTTACTCTAGCACATGGTATGAGCACATGGTTTCATTATAGCTCATGGTTTTCTATGTATGGTTTTGAGGAGGCCTCTACCTATTTGAGGGCATCGCTCTAATTTTGCATGGTTGGAAATGGAATAAGACGACTATTTTCGCTTGATATTGGTGTTATTTATTCTCTATTTCTCAAGTATATTCTCTTAGGTTAAAATAAAAGGGTTTGGGGCATGCAAATCTCATTGAGGAAAGGGATATTACAAGGTCAACAATGCAAACAATGTATGATCAAAGGTCTGTTTTGTTTCTTTGTGATTTTTTTTAAGCTATGTCTTAGTATTGAATTTAAATACCTTAGGGTTTTAAATTCTTTCCTTAAATGTGTATTTTAATTAATCAAATTTGCAATACTTAGGCTAGATCTAGAACCAGTTTAGCCTCTCTACGAATTTTGTATAATCTAGGTACCCTAGATTGATGATTTCGAAGCATTCTCCAAGAAGATGTATGGAGACTTCAATAATCAAATGAGAAAGGGGCATCTACTGAAGAGTTGGTTAAGACTCCATGCCCAATGGAGGAACTAAGGCTTTTTCTTTTCTTCCATCTCATTTTACTTGTCCATTTAAATTTCTGTTCTAAGCAACCTACGGTTTAAAAAGGTTTTAATTTCAAAGAATTGGTTGCTCCTTCCAAGCTTGAATGATCTAATATTTGCCATGTTTTTGCAGTAAGCTTGGGTTTGCATTGCAAGTTGATTTCTTCAAATGATTAAATCTTTACGTCGACTTGCACTTTTGGGGTTTCCTCCCTAGGGTTTGGATTTAGACACCTCCTCAAGGAAAAATGCTCTTAGATCTAACACTAAAACGTAAAGAAACCAAACTATATTTTGTGGAATGATAGATCTCCTAATCTGAATTCACTAAAAGGCATTTGCTCCTTTAAATGGCAAATCTGATTATGATTAGTACAAGGTTAATTCCATGTATCTTTCTGGCACATAACTTACATGACGTTTTAGATGTTTGTTGTTCTAAGAGTCTAATCGATGGTATAGAAATCTGAATGACCTTCAAAATTTGTTGAGCAATTCATTCTATTTCTGTTGGGTGTGTGTCTCGAAACAATAAACTAATATGGTAAACAACCCTAACAATTTAATGTCATTCAGATTTTGCTACATAGATCCATGGTTTTGTTAGAATATGAAAGATGTGTGCTCGTTTTACCATTGACAATACCCTTGTCACCCAACCATAGGCCGAAGCCACCCTCCGAGCACCTTAACCTTCACAGAGAATCATTCTGAAAGCAAACCCTAGGCTAGATAGCCAAACAAATGGTAGCGCACCTTTCCCCAAGGATAGCGCACCAACAAGAGTTGATCAGATAGTCCAAACCCTAGCCAAAAGATAGTCCAAGCGTAACGGCTAGCTGTAGCAGCTGCAACGGCAGCTCTCCTCCAAACCTGCGCAGAAACTGGGCAACTGCAGTGCGCACAAGTGTTGCTCTGCAATACTGAGACTGCCTACCAAAATGAGAACTGGCCTCCTATATTTATACTAATTCTGGCTAACTGCCTAGGCCGACTTCTCATTTTGGGTATATGTATGTTCAGTATATATTAATTCTTCTGGCCGACTTCTTCTCTTGGAGGCTAATAACCTAATACATATTATCTTCTTCAGCCGACAAGTCTTCTAGGGTTATTAGCCAACTCATTAGAGTTTCTCTTGCTTCCCGAAGTCTTCTATTCTCGTCAGGTTTACACGTGGAGGTAAATACCTCCCGCAGCTACCATAATATCAACACTCCCTCCTAGCTAGGGAGGTATTACAGGTAATGGTCTTGAGCACAAAAACATACCATTCACCCGGTAGCATCAAC